>JAGXOD010000072.1:3952500-3965000 GCA_020368025.1 Brachyhypopomus occidentalis
CTCCCCTGAAGAGATTAATTGTCACATTTGCTGCGTGCATTCCTGCCTTAAGCATTTTTTCCTTAGCAGCCCCCGTGGGCAGATTGGCGAGTGGGTTCGCGTGCTGCAGACGTAGCCTCATTACCAACGCTATCGCAGCACGTTTATGGTTACGAGCTGAAACCCGGCAGGTTAGGATAGCGGGCTCTTTAAATATGAAAGTGGGCAGGTTGCCCAGGAGACGCGCTGGTGGGCGGGGCCGTAACTCTTGAGTGAGCGCGGGCTGATGAAGGTCCCCTCAGCGCTCGCGTCATTCGATGGGCCGGAATGGAACGTCGGCCACGCCACCTGGAGCAGGCCAAGCAGGAACTGGGAAACATGAGCGCCTGGGGAACAGTGTGTGGAAGGGGGAGCGTGTGGAGGAAGGAGTAAAGGGGGGGGGAGGAGCAGGGGGGAGCAGGGGGGCAGCAGGAGGGGAGTAAGATAGAGGTCCAAGGGAACAGAACTTGCAGTGGGGAGAGTGAGGGGAATAAGTGTGGGGAATGAGCTTCAGGATGGTGGGGGCGTTCATACATCTTCTCTGACAAGCAGACGGGGTTTGATGGGCCACGCTCAGTGCAGTGTTCCATCTGGCAGAGATGATTGCATGGTGCACAGCCCTGCTGCAGGTTCATAATGTATTCTGGAGGGGGAGAGCACGCTTGCATACCAATGCAAGCCTCCAGTTCCCCCTGACTTCACCCGGAGCTTCAGCTACTCAAAACAGTGCCTGAATTCCAATTATGCGACGACGGCGCGTTCCTCGCGCACCCCCTCCTCCCCATCGCTCCGTCTCCCGCGTCTCCGCCTCTCCCAGCAGACCCAGCTCGCGCGCGGACGGCCCCGGCGACGCCGTTCCCGCGCCGATCCTTTTCATTCGCTCGGCTTGTCCTGTGATGCGTTTCCTGCGAGAGGTGCCCTCCGCCTCGTCCTCCCGCACCACCTGCCTCCTCTGTGACGGGCGGCAGGATGCGCGCGTCGCCCGCGGGGCCCTCGCTGATCCACTGCCATCTCTCCGCCACGGCGGCGCTGGTGACCGGCTACCCGCCGCTTCTCGCGCGTCATGCTTCTTGGCTCTGGCGAGGGGGGCCTGCGCTCGCTCCTCCTCCTTTGAGGAAGCACTCTCAGTGACCTGCGCGCTCGCCCAACTGAGCAGATTTAGCACGGGCAGGTTATTAGAGAAAGTGTGAAATCCCTGTTCATTTTGAGGAGAGTTGATAAGAGTGAGGTGCTTACTGGCAAAGCCTAATATAAGTCACTATTGTCGGGGAATATTAGATTTTATGAAGCTTCTGGTCCACTAACTTAGGGAAGGTGAGTGAATCTTGCTGGAGCTGCTGTGTAGGAGGATAAATCTGCTTCTAGCCTCTCTCAACAAAAAACTGACAACACGATTTGGAGGAATGGCCTCCTCGGATATATTAAATCCATTTCAAATTTGCGTTCACGCAGGATTTGTGCATTTTAATATGCCTCGCGTGAACTAATGGCAGTATTTTATTTATGACCTCGTTTTCCCTCTGTTTCTGTATCCACGCAGTGGATCCTGGAATTCGATGAGTGCAGTGAGTGACGTAACAGATATGCAACTCTGGCGAAGCCCACGATATGAGTGCAGTGAGTGATGTAACAGATATGCAACTCTGGCGAAGCCCACGATATGAGTGCAGTGAGTGACGTAACAGATATGCAACTCTGGCGAAGCCCACGATATGAGTGCAGTGAGTGACGTAACAGATATGCAACTCTGGCGAAGCCCACGATATGAGTGCAGTGAGTGACGTAACAGATATGCAACTCTGGCGAAGCCCACGATATGAGTGCAGTGAGTGACGTAACAGATATGCAACTCTGGCGAAGCCCACGATATGAGTGCAGAAGAACAGTAGGAGGAGGCAGCACTGTGGCTGGCCAAACTGGAGCAGCCGTCTGCCTAAAGCCCGCCGCTTAGATCGGCCTGACGGGCTGATGTAAGCGCGGACGCCAGAATCCTGCTGTGTGATGGCTGCGTGCGTTCAGCCCCGGTGTCTCCTCTAATGCCCCAGTGTCTCCTCTAATGCCCCAGTGTCTCCTCTAATGACTCACGATTCGCAGCAGGAGAAATCGCTCTTGCTCCTCCTTTACTTGGGTGATTTTATGATTTTTGAAGTGGAGATTTGCAATAATTCGGTGCCTCCATATTGCGGCGGGCAGATAGTGGCGCACCCGTCCAGCAGCTGAAATCCTGTTAGGAAGATCAGTCGGCGGCAGCCGTCACAGCTGCTCCTCGGCTGCCGCCCGTGCACGACTGCCAAGGACAGATAGCACAGGCAGCAGATGGACTGAAACGTTCTAGCAGATCTGAGCCGCTCCTGCATAATGTGTGTGCTGTTGGATGTTTTTTCGCCGCTACAACTTTCGATTTCGGCGGAGCCCTCGTGAAGTGTGAATGTTAATTTGAAATGAATATTTGTGATTGCCCTTAAGGCAGATGTGGAGTATATTACAGCATATTTACTCTGCGGAACACTGGCTGTGCAGCGATACAAGTGTCTTGATGAGATTCACAAGGGCAGTGTGAGCTCCTCGTATACCGTTTTTCGAGACCGACCCCAGGAGCCAGTGTCGCCTTGGCAGAGAACTGACCGGCGTTCGTCGATCTTGGAAAATGATGTGCGTGAAAAGGCATTTAATGGCCGTCTGTGGAGCACCAGTACTGCAGGAGTCGGACTGCCCTGCTCAGGCCTTACGGAGGGGGGGGTTGTCTGCATTAAACCTCTCAGCACCTAACTACCCATCTACCCAACTTCCCATCTACCCAACTACTATCTCGGGCCGCCCCGTGTTCATTTACGTGGTTTGTGCAGCGATTTCCCGTTCGTGTGGAGCAAGTGGCAAACACACGGAGCACCAGTCGGCCCGCTGAACGTGCGAGAGAGAATGTGCACGCTGGGTTGTTTACCAGCCGGCGTAACTTGCATGTGCTGCATGTCTCGCGCGCGGGACACCTTGGCATGTCTGCGGGAGCCTCCTAATGATGTCACTCGCTAGGCCCAACGCACGTGACCAGCCGTAGGTGCGACGGCGCGTTTACGCTCGTCTCCTGTGCCAGGCACCGCGGTTCCAGTGAGATGCTAATGAGGACGAGTCGTGTCTTTGCCGCCTGGTCTGCCTGCCTGACTCTGGCTGAGGTGAAGCGAGATTATTCTGATCAGAGATCAGTTGCCAACGCCAAATTCTTCAACGCCAAATTCTTCAACGCCAAATTCTTCAACTTCCCATGGATTTTACACTGATGCGTTTTGATGCATCTGCCAAGAAAGGGAAAGGAATTGGAATGACTTTATTGAAACAGGAAGAGCGTGCGCAATCATAACAGCTGCCGTACATCCAGGCTGCCTCGGTCAAAGCAGCAAACGTGAAAGCGCTAAACGAATTACACTGGTGAATCATGGGAAGATGGCGATTTTGCCCTGTTGCATGTACCCACATGCTGTTGTTTGTACTCTAGAAAACCGCTTTTCTCATTTCTCCTGCAGGCCTGTGTGTCCGTAGAGCCTCGTGCTGTGTTCTGGGCGTGTGTGTGTGTGTGTGTTTGTTTTAGATGTTGTGTCGGATGTGTGTGGATTAAAGCCTGACAAAACACTTCATCATTCATCCCCGTCAGGTGGAGAGCAGTTTGGATAAGGGTGAATGTGTTCTCTGTAGCTCCAGTCCGATCTTTTTGACCCAAGAGTTAATCCCTGATTACATATGTAGAAGCAGAAGCAGCTTTCGGGGGTGCATGGGGTCACTGGCTGGTCCTCCGAGTGTAGACAATCACCCTAATATGTCTTTAGCAGGAATAATGTCATCTTCATACTGAAGAATCGTTTTATGAGACATTCTTTTTAAACTAATCACACAGGCAGCTGACATTTCTAATGTGTCCAGTGTTTACGGTTATATATGGTTACGGATTTATTCCTTTTATCCATTTGAAACTCATACAGTGGCATTTCGAGTGACTCATCAATGTCAGCACTAGTCATGTTTTAACGTTTCGGTGTAAATGCCTGGCAACATGCTGGGATTTTAATGTTAAATCAAGGTTCAGTGCTGCATACTGTCGACCTTCATCTAACATGCTCCATACCCCAATTAAGATCAGAAGCTCTGTGTTCTAGCCAAAGTTAGATGATTGGACGCATGGTTTAGCATGGGATGGTGCAAGCTTGGAGTTCAGATGAGAGAATCTCTTGTGGTCCCATAACCCTCGTGATGTTGTCCAAGCTAATCAGCTTTCTTTAACAGTTCTTGACGATGCATTAAAGATTGCTCTGTCAATACTGAAGTGAAGCAGTTAAGTCCATGACTTAAGGTTTTATTTTAAGGTGGATCTTTACCATCCTGTCTAGATATCAGTGACACTATCTCATTATTGTCTGGAGAAAGAATAAGTGAGTGATTGAGGAAGGAGAGGGAGTGTGTTCTCACAGACTGGCCATCTGTTTGAGTCTGTTATCAGCAGAGGGAAGACTGGGGTTGTGTGAGGACCAGGTATGGGCCAGATTAACCATGCTCAGGGCAGACACACACACACACACACACACACAGACACACACGGTTCCTGGGGAATGGTGGCCACATGGGGCTGAATTTACCACTGAATTGATCTCCAATCTGGCAGGGGTGTGTTGGTGGGAGAGGAGCAACGTCTCTGGGAAGGAGGAAGCCAAAACTAAGACCCCCCCCCCCCACACACACACACACACAAGCCCTCGGGTTGAACTCAGCAAAATGTGTTTTGCTTGTAGTTTACTTCCCTGCTGTGTACAAGGGCTTAAAGACACTATTCATTTTGCTGAGGTGACACTAATAAAGTGTTGAGCGCAAGTTTTGTTAAAGAATTTGTATGTTTCTAATGTGCAACTGGAATGTATTGTTTTTACATTTTTTTAGTATGTACTGATGTCATGTGCTATTTGAACTTGTCTGGAGGTCTTTAGTCCAGATGTGAGGGTTCTTAAAACTTAGCATCTGTTTCCTCGTTAGCATCCTACCTCTGGCACAAAGGCTTCAGGTTGGACACACACTCCAGTTGTGCAATACCCTTCACCCAGGCACAGTGCTCCTAATCAGTCCTATTGGTGGACTCCTCCCTCAGCAAAATGTCCGGGTGTGACATCTACACGTTCTCAGAACCATCTGGCTCCACAGGGCTATGAGTGGAGCGGCATGGGGCTGTCTCTCTCCTCTCTCTCTCTCTCTCTCTCTCTCTCTCTCTCTCTCTCTCTCTCTCTCTCTCTCTCTCTCTCTCTCTCTCTCTCTCTCTCTCTCTCTCTCTCTCTCTCTCTCTCTCTCTCTCTCTCTCTCTCTCTCCCTCTCTGTCTCTCTCTCTCTCCCTCTCTCTCTCTCTCTCTCTCTCTCCCTCTCTCTCCGTGCTCCGTTACCACACCCTTCCCGTACCCTTCTCGTCCTCGGCTGTGGTCGAGCGTGCTCCACACAGACAGGCAGGCAGGCCACCCCATGTCTGGTGTCTGGAAGGTGTCCCCTGACCACCATCTGTCCAGGTCCCAGCTGTCTCGTGTGTCCCCCTTGCCTCCGACAGCAGCATGGAGTCCTCCCTCCCTGCCCCTGGCCTCCATGTTTGCTGTTGCCCTACCCACCCCCACCTTCCCTTTTGCCCTCCTGTGCCATGTTCAGCGCGGCCGTTCGATAACAGTATTTACTTTTTGGATACAGTTCAGTGCTGCTGATAGCTGCTATTGTCTGCAGGTCACAAGCACACGGACTCAACACGTGTGGTACAGCTGGACAGTGTTTGGATTGGACGCTGCCAGTAATGAAGCGCGTGAGGAGTTTTAGGCTCTGTACACAGGTGGCATCAGGCTCTGCTCTTCCTGAAGCAGGTTCACACGCGGGCTCTCACTGTGGTGCTCCTCCAGGGACAGCAGAAGAGTGACCACCGCAAAGTGTGTGTGTGTGTGTGTGTGTGTCAGAGGAGGTCAGGTGTGTGAGAAAGGCAGCTGCTAGGAGATTGTGGAGGTCTCACCAGAGCTGCTCTACTTTTTGCGTTCTCTTTCTCTCGCTTTCTCTCTCTGTCTGGATGCCTCATCCCTGGCTCATCGCTCCAACCTTGTCATTTCTCAGGCTGAAGATGTGGGTGCTGTATCTTGAACCCTGTCTTTGTGTGTGTGTGTGTGTGTGTGTGTGTGTGTATTTCCAGATCGCACTGAGAAGCCCTCCGCCATGCCCGACTCTCCTGCCGATGTGAAAACACAGTCCAGGTTAACTCCGCCCACCATGCCTCCCCCCCCCAGCACACAGGGAGCTCCCAGAACCAGCTCCTTCACTCCAACCACACGTGAGTACCACACGCGCACACACACACACACATACACACACAACATACACAGATCATCAGAAGTGGACACAGTGTTCCTGTGTAGTGCAGGGCAGGCCTGTTGCGTTGTGCCACCAGCAGGACGATCCCCTCAATCCCTCCTCCATAGATCCCAAAAAACCAGATCACTCGGACTCATATTAGCGCTTATGAAAAAATGCAGGCGGCAAACCGGCTCCACGGCAACGAGGAGCCTTTTAAAGGCAGACTCTAATTACACATGCTGAAGGTTTAACAAAGCAAGCTCTTTGATTCCCCCACCCACACACACACACACACACACACACACACACACACACGCACCGCACCACCGCCACCACCACCATGTAATTGTTACCAGATGCAGCTGAAGGATCTCGTTTCTGTGCCACTGGAGAGAGGCCAGGCAGGCCTATCGCACAGCCTAATCTCGTTAGAGCGGCTCTGACGCCACGCTGGATCCCTGCTCGCGTATGGTTCGCATCACGGCGGCGGAGGCATGCCCGCCCACATGTACTCCCCCCTCCCCCCCGCGACGTCTCCACTGTCTGATGAGTGTTGCAGGAGCACATGGTGTCGCGTGATGGGAAGCAAATGTGGCCGCCGCGTGAGAGCTTTGTGGAAATCGCCCGTTAGCGGCGCGAGCGCGAGCTCCTATGCAGAGTGGCACGGCGTCCTGTGGCGAACAGGTCCGGCTCACAAACAAGGCACGAGGGACCAAAGCATCAGTTTCCTAAATGTGAATTCATCACTTCAGAATCTTAGAGGTCGGCATGGTTCACTCTCCTGATCGTGTTAACTGGCTTTTTCCTCCTAGTCACGAACGGCACCAGCCACTCCCCCACAGCTCTGAACGGCACGCCCTCTCCGCCCAACGGCTTCAGCAACGGCCCCTCCTCCTCCTCCTCCTCCTCGCTGGCCAATCAGCAGCTGCCGCCGGCTTGTGGGGCCCGGCAGCTTAGCAAGCTGAAGCGCTTCCTCACCACGCTGCAGCAGTTCGGCAACGACATCTCGCCCGAGATCGGCGAGCGCGTCCGCACGCTGGTGCTCGGCCTCGTGGTGAGTCCGCGCTCGCGACGCTCCATTCTTCATGACCCTCGTTAAGGGGCTTGTATTGGTCGCCGACGACAGGCTTGGCTGCGTGTTGAGATTCCAGCTTTACTCAGAATAGGCCAGATTATGAGAATTTGGTCATGTGTCATAATCCAGCATAAATATGTGTAATATCAAGTATATTTGTTTTACTTTCTGTTCTAAATTAATTTTGTTCTCAGTGCCTTAACTACATAAAGTCTGTGTAAAAACATTACAGAACGCGACAGACAACAACACGGTCAACAGAAACGAATCCGTGTTGGTTCTCGTACACATCAAAGTCTGCTGGACAAAAGCACAAGCCCTCATCTTCCACAGTGGCTGTAGATGTTCACAGCTGGGCCCAGCGTCACGCCACACCCAGCCCAGAAGTCCAGCTATGGCTGAGAATAGTGGTGGTGGTGAAACGCTGGTGCACCTATTCCACTTTAACAAGCCTCTCTGAAGAAACACTCCCCCCTTTTTTTGATTTTTGGCGCATGTTTGTTTATTTTTCACAGTGTCTACACGCCGAGGCTTTCTGGTGTCCCCTTGGCTTCCATAACTCCCGTTAATATGCTCTCCTCTCTGCCTTATTGAAAAGAGTGACACACTTAATTAGCGCCGGCGAAGCCGGAGGAGAAGCTCAGGGGGTTTTCTGTCTGTCAAAACAGGCCGCAGCAATCTGGGTGAACAGATGTAAGCCTAATGTAACAAAATTCAGGTCTGGGAAATGAGGAAAAAGCTGTGTGTTTTTCTCCGGCATGTTCCCTGCTCCCTCACTCTCTTCCCTCTTCTTCCGCCTTTTCTCTCACTTCTTCTTGGAAATAACATATTGGAAATTGAAAATAGTGTCACCATCCTGCCAGTCTGTTAGGATGAGATCGAGCTGTGAGAGTGAGGGAACGAAATTAGTCGCTTCTGTCTTCCCCCTCACCCACCCACCGCGCTGGGCGTTCACGGCAGGCGCAGGGCGGCTGGAGGGGCTGATATACGACGCCGCAGCCCAAGATCAGAGACCAGCGGGAACCAATATCCTTATTAAACGGATCAAACCGCAAGCCCTGGCACTGGCCTGCGACGTGCATGTAGTGATAGTGTAGCGCCGCCTCATCTCGCATCTTACATGCGGGAAGCAAGAATGACAGTTAACGTACTGCATAAGGTTTACCGCTGACATCGCGACTGCCGCGCGTGTGTGTGCCGTGCGTGCGCAGTCGATGTTTGCACGTTTAAGGGAGCAGCTAAGGCGAAGGATTCTGCATGCGTCCACCCACCACTGCTTTTCCTGCACGCTAGTCAAAGCCCGAGTCACTACGTCTACAGCAGGACACAGATCTGCGCCATGTGAGTAACATTAGCACATAATGCTTCCCATGTGTATTCACGTGTGTTCTCTTCTCTGCCCTCCCCGCCCCCTTGTCTTTCCCTTGTCTTTGCAGAACTCCACTTTGACCATAGAGGAATTCCACTCCAAACTGCAGGAAGCAACGAACTTCCCGCTCCGACCTTTTGTCATCCCGTTTCTGAAGGTATCGCAGAAGCTGGCGACCTGCGAAGCATTCACACAGCTCCACAGCTGACACGCAGATGTGCATATTTCTCTCAGCCCACTTTTTCGGGTTCTCTCGCTCTCTCTCCGTGTCTGGGGAGAGGAGGGGGGGGAAAGCTTAAATGGATACACGGTTTCCCCATGAGCTGAAACATCTCGAGTTTCCTCTTCGCTGGGAACTTGTTTTTGTTTCTCTCTCTTTTTTTTGTTTTGTTTTGGTAATATTTCATGTGGAAATAAGGAACGTGAAGTCACGTGAGATCCAAGTGCATCAGTGCGGCGAGTCTTCCAGCACGACGTGTCTTTTTGTTCATTCTGCTTGATGGACGCCCCGTTGAGTCATCGATATTTTCTCACATGGTGGATGTTTGGTGGGGGGTGGGGACAGGGAGATGGGGACGTGGGACGTTTGAACGTTTGAAACCATTAGTGAAGCCACGTGAGCCGCTGCTGCGCTCTGGAAGAACAGCAGCCTGCACCCTGTTCCCATTCCATTTGTCACTGGGCTACTTATCTCATTACAGCCCAGAGCGCCTGGTGTCTGTTTATGGTGGGCCACTTAAATTGAAATGCTCAAAGAAATAAATGAATCGTGCTTTCAAAGAGGAGTTAGAATTGCAACGGGGCTTGATTTGAAAGCACTTTACTGATGTCACTTAAAGAAAAAACACGGGTTAGCACGTTTAATAGGTGCGTGGTTGCTGCTGGTGGAGAGGATGAGGATGCTGGCGTGTGGGGCCTGCGATGTTTCCCGCTCTTAAGCTGGGCTCATTCATCCTCATCTGCTTAGACACGACAGCTGTTCTATAGGACATCAGTGCTCCTCCTGTATAACCTTTACACCCTCGACGCTCCAGAAGTCCCTCCCTCCCCTTTCCCGCTTTTTTTTCTATCCTACACACACACACATGCGCATGTGTACAAACACAAATGCGTACACACTTTCGCTTGCACGCTCCACGTGCTTTTAACGGCACGGCGAACACTTGCAGGAAGTGGATGCAGTCCAGGCCGACCTGCCGCAGAGCGACACGCCACCGTGTCCTTACGCTTCTGGGAGAGCGCGATACGCTCGCTCTGTCTGGGGATGCTCAGGCCACCGGACGCACAGGGTGGCGGTTTCTTGAGGGGCTGTGCTGTGCGCTGATGTATGCGGAGAGGCGTGTTGGGATACTACCCCCACCTCCCTCCCCCCCCCTCCCATCTCTCCATTCCACGCCATATGTTTACTGTATCACACAGTCAGGCGGGGTGCTATCCAACATGTAACTTGTGTTCTCCCTCTGTCTCTCTCGCGCATTTTCTCTCTCTCACTCTTTTTTCTCGTCTCTCTGCCTTTCTCGCCCCTCTCTCTCTCTCTCGTCTAATTTTAGTGCTTTCCCTCAAAGGAGGCTTTAATGACAAATACCATATGGCTGTGGGAACTGGGGCTTTTATAAGTGCATAGAAGAGCAGCTGCAACAATGTGCATTAGAGGCGTTTTTTCATTAGGCTAATGTCATCTAACGACCCTCCCTTCAGAGCTGGGTTTGCTGTGAAGTGCTTACTGGAAGGGCAATGCAACCGTGTTAATGATGTAATCTGGAGTCAATACCAGCTCACTGCCTGCGTGTGAACGGTGTTTCTGGATGATTTCTCAAAATGGCTGATCTTATGTTTCTTAGATATTGGTGCTGAGCTAGAATATGAAGCAGATTGTTCTTCTTCTTCTTCTTCATGATGAGTGGGGGGTGATCCAGAGAGCATCCGTCCCAAGTGGCCCACCAGCACATTAGTAGCCACGAGAACGCCACCGCGGGCTAGCGCCCTTCGGAAGGGACGATTACCGACATGCACGGCTCGATGCTTTGCGGCCTGCCTTCGACTCAGGAGTTTCCGTCTAGCTGTGCGCTAATGGCCCACATCAGGACAGAGTTGGACAGACAGACGCTAGGCAGCATTTGTGAAGTAGCGTGTTTGCTTTTTAAGCAAAGCTTACACATATGTCTTCAATTACAGCGAAGGATGCCCACGTGAGGTGTTTCAGTGAGAACCTGAAGCGCCAAACTTCCAGTCCGATGGTGCGTTGTGACACTGTGGAATACGTAGCTTGCTACATCCACTGACACTGGAGAGGGCCTAGTACTAATTGTGATGACCTCCGAGTAATAAACACTGAGGTCATTGCAGTCAAAGCAAATCTCTCTGTCCTCTGGTAATTACCATGAAAAGTTGTTAACACTGCATTACCTCAGCCAGTGACCGGAGCACCTTTCACAACCTGCGTCCCTGTTGCCAACTGAAGTGTTTACGTTTTTTTAAATAGAAGCTACATAGAATATTTTCAGCTTGAGTCTGTGAGCCAAAAATGTGCTCTTTGGAATTAAGAGCACATTTCACGCTCACATTTCAAAGAGTCGTCCAGTCCACATCTCTGAGGTGAAGGCCGGATATCTCTGAAATGGCACAACAGTGATTGCCTGTGGAGAGAGGAAGAAAAAAGAGAGAGATAGAGAGAGAGAGAGATCTCAAGTAAAGCAAGAAAAGTCAGCGAGAGTGGAAGAACAGAGTTGCTCACGTGCACGGTGATTTGGCGGGCGTAATACCCACACTGTTTCTGGCTGGGGTGCTATGAAAACCTTTCATCTGCTGTAAAGAATGATCCTCTCCTCGGCTTTGAAGTGCTTCTGGAGGAAGCCGGGCCCCCCTAGCAATCGGTGGCCGAGAGAGACAACGAGGAAATGAGGGAGGAAGAGAGAGAGAGAGAGAGATAATGCTGGCCACTCCTCTCCCACCTGCTTTGAAGATGGCACTTTCCATGTTGACTGTGATTTTATATGCCCCTGTGCCAGTCAGGGGGAAAGCTGAAAGCACTAATGTATGGTTTGGGTCACAGCTGAGACTAACCTAGGCAGAAAGCACCAAAGTGTAGGCCTGAGGCTGTGCACTGTATTGTATTGTTATTATTATATTTTTTTTACCCTTGAAGAGCTTCCCCACAATCACTCTAATGGGTAAACAATGCTCAGAGAAACACTGGAGTGTGGCCAAGTGCACATGCCACACAACCTTTTGTCGCGCTTAGCACGGCGCGAGTGCTGACCGCTATCTCCCCCTGCAGGCCAACCTGCCGCTACTGCAGCGGGAGCTTCTGCACTGTGCACGGCTGGCCAAGCAGAACCCGGCGCAGTACCTGGCCCAGCACGAGCAGCTGCTGCTGGACACCAGCATCACGTCCCCCGTCGACTCCTCCGAGCTGCTCCTGGACGTCAACGAGAACGGCAAGAGGAGGACGCCGGACAGGTGGGTGTGTCGCGCCGTCCGCCCCAACACGTCACCCCTGCACCACCCTGCACCACCCCTTCAGTCCTACGCCAGCGTGGGAATGCAGAGAGTAATAAAGAGGTTGATGGTGGCTTCCTGTCTCTAAAGATTTGCCAGTTTTGTGCAATGGTTGGGTGACCAGGAGACTACAGCCCCTCTGGGACTGAAGGTTCCCAGCGAGACGGTACCGGCAGGCGCAGCAGGAGCTCA
>JAGXOD010000072.1:3970000-4137500 GCA_020368025.1 Brachyhypopomus occidentalis
TCCCGCCAGCAGAGCCCCGCGAGCCAGGACAGCACGTCTGCAGGTAGCAGCGCACACTACACACTACACACGCACACTACACACTAGCCAGGACACACGTCTGCGCACACACACACACGACACACTACACACTACACACGCACACTACACACTACACACGCACACACTACACACGCACACACACACTACACTAGCCAGGACAGCACGTCTGCAGGTAGCAGCGCACACTACACACTACACACTACACACGCACACTACACACACACACTACACACACTACACACACACACACACCACACAGCACACACACACACACACACACACGCACACACACTACACACACACTACACACTACACTAGCCAGGACAGCACGTCTGCAGGTAGCAGCGCACACTACACACTACACACACACACTACACACTACACACGCACACTACACACTACACTAGCCAGGACAGCACGTCTGCAGGTAGCAGCGCACACTACACACTACACACGCACACTACACACTACACACGCACACTACACACGCACACTACACACACACTACACACGCACTACACACTACACTAGCCAGGACAGCACGTCTGCAGGTAGCAGCGCACACTACACACTACACACGCACACTACACACTACACACGCACACTACACACGCACACTACACACTACACACTACACACTACACTAGCCAGGACAGCACGTCTGCAGGTAGCAGCGCACACTACACACTACACACGCACACTACACACTACACACGCACACTACACACGCACACTACACACTACACTAGCCAGGACAGCACGTCTGCAGGTAGCAGCGCACACTACACACTACACACGCACACTACACACTACACACGCACACTACACACGCACACTACACACTACACTAGCCAGGACAGCACGTCTGCAGGTAGCAGCGCACACTACACACTACACACGCACACTACACACTACTCACACACACTACACACGCACACTACACACTACACACGCACACAACACACGCACACTACACACTACACACGCACACTACACACGCACACTACACACTACACTAGCCAGGACAGCACGTCTGCAGGTATCAGCGCTCACTACACACACACACACTACACACGCACACTACACACTACACTAGCCAGGACAGCACGTCTGCAGGTAGCAGCGCACACACACACTACACACGCACACTACACACTACACACGCACACTACACACGCACACTACACACTACACTAGCCAGGACAGCACGTCTGCAGGTAGCAGCGCACACTACACACTACACACGCACACTACACACGCACACTACACACTACACTAGCCAGGACAGCACGTCTGCAGGTAGCAGCGCACACTACACACTACACACGCACACTACACACTACACACGCACACTACACACGCACACTACACACTACACTAGCCAGGACAGCACGTCTGCAGGTAGCAGCGCTCACTACACACTACACACTACACATGCACACTACACACTACACTAGCCAGGACAGCACGTCTGCAGGTAGCAGCGCACACTACACACGCACACTACACACTACACACGCACACTACACACTACACACGCACACTACACACGCGCACTACACACTACACACACACACACACTCACACACACACACTACACACGCACACTACACACTACACACGCACACTACACACGCACACTACACACTACACACGCACACTACACACGCACACTACACACTACACACGCACACTACACACTACACACACACACTACACACGCACACTACACACGCGCACTACACACTACACACTACACACACGCAGTACACACTACACACGCGCACTACACACGGGTTGAAAGACATTCGCCCTCTGCTATCAAACCAAGCGACGGGTGGGACAGAGCCGCCATGTTTCATGTGGTTGTGGAGGTGGAGCTTATAATGAATCTGTTCCCCTTTCCCCATCAGAGATCCACCGAGAGCTGCTCCACAGGCCTGTATCCGGCTATGTTCCTGAGGAGATCTGGAAGAAAGCAGGTTAGCCAATGACACACACACGCACACGCACACACACACACGCACTCGCACATATGAACAGAAGGATATTTGAAGAGAAATGATCTGGGGCCTGTTTCATGGCCTGTTGATAATAAAGAGCCCTTTTACTGCCAGTTAATCACTCAGTCACACCCAGTCCTGCTGAAATGTGTGAGTCTGTGTGGTGCTGCACTCTTGGGATCTGCTCTCAGGTGTGATTGGCGGGCTGCCCTCACCAGCCCCGGGGGCAGAGTGCGGGCGGCCGGGCTGCGGGAGGAGCTCGGAGGGGAACTCCGTGCTGTTAGATCATAAAGCGTGCGTGCAGTCAGCAGGAGTGCACTTAACTCCTGCTATTAGGAGTCCTGGAGCTGAGGGCACGTTCTTCTCTCAAGGCGGGCCCATTTGAGCGGAGTGTCCGGCCAAGCATAGATAGCATGATTAAAAGACCTTGTTTAACGGCGGGTGATCTGGGTGAACTATGACGGATGATGGATACTGTAATAGGAGGTTGTTTACGCTGGCCTCTGCTCACTTAATGGCATCAGCTAAAGCAGTGGCTGTGTGGTCTAATTGGAGGCCTCATAAGAGTGATCCTACTAATCTTTCTCAATTAAAAAAGAGAAATGATTCTCACATCCATTTAGCTTGAGGCGCTGCCATCACAACACCGCAGTGCCACTGCAGACAGAAATTCCATCCGAAACAGTGGAATATAATCAGAGTGAAATATATCAGGAAACATTGTTCATTTTCCATGACCTCAGCCCATCAGACAGAGGACTCGACGCACCAAACCACCGTGGTTTAACAATTCAGTCCAATCCAGATGAAAATTGTTCTCCATTATGCAATCCCTCTCTGAAGTCACACTGCAATCACATTTATGATTGAGGGGGAGGGTCTATGTGACCATAACTGTCTATTTCTCTAACACAGGAGGCATCTACATAACGGTTTAATTCATGGCAATTTTGTCCATAAATGACACTCAAATGCATCTAGACACTTTAGCGGAACAGTGTCTGTGTTCATTTTCTTTCTGTGCTCTTGGGATATGAGATATACTTTACAACCAGTAAGGCTTAGCACATTTTATATTATTAGAGATGGATCATACATCATGGAATGTTCTGCAAGTACCAGGTCTGGTTTAAGAAGAGAGTCGATCAACTCTTTGTTTAATTCTAGCTCTACTTAGACAATGAATATTCATATCCTTTCCATGCAGTGTCCTAACAGTTTTCATATCATGTGCTGCACAAGCCTTTGGGAGCACAATTGAAATGCATAATTTAAATATAAATTGTCTGATTTGCATATGCAATTAGACTAGCTTCAGCCTTGAACACAACAGAAAGCAGCAAACATCCATCCTCTGGTCCTCTGGTCCGACAGATCTCTGTGTCACAGATATTTAGTATCAGTTTAACAATACAAAATGCAGTGTAAAGTGTCCATCTGTGAAAAAGAATCTCTCCATCTCTTTGTGCATGAAATTTCACTTCATTTAATATATTTTCTGTGGAACTATAAGATATATGAGGTTCTGATGTTTATTTTTAAACAGAAAAAGATTGCTCAAACAAAAATGGTTTCGAACTAATCACAAAATGGAACAAACCAATACCACAGTTAAACTTTAGTTTTCAAAATCGACATTAATGAGCTTGTGCATTAAAAAATGCAAAAATGTATTAATTGCACTTATTTATTTAATTTATTTTCATTTATGTATCATGCTGAATATGTAAAAGAAAAAAAACAAATATATATATATATATACATAATTTACATATAATTTACAAATTAAGGATATGAAAATGTTTTTATGAATTGATGTATTAGGTTTTTGGTTGGCGTGGAAAAAAATCTCCTGTTTCCTTCGTTCCTCTCGTGTCTGTACTGGAACAGTAATGCCTGAGCACTCTCACGACCTCCTGACCTCTCTTTCAGAAGAGGCCGTCAACGAGGTGAAGAGACAGGCCATGTCCGAGCTGCAGAAGGCCGTGGCCGAGGCCGAGCGTAAGGCCCACGACATGATCAGCACGGAGCGGGCCAAGATGGAGCGCACCGTGGCCGAAGCCAAGAGGCAGGCCGCGGAGGACGCGCTGTCGGTCATCAACCAGCAGGAGGACTCCAGCGAGGTAAACGCGCTCGTTCGCCCAGATGCCGCCGCCCCACAACCCCACACTCCATCAGCGCCGGGGGAGCAGGTGTCCAAGCTCAGTGCAAAACCCCCTCTCGTAATGGTGCAATAGATGTGGCCCTCATATGAGCAGCTGTATGGGGAGGGTGTATCGATTTGCACCTTGACACCTTGTTCATAAGCGAAGTGCAAATCTGTTAGACACTGTGATTAGAGTTTTTCTTCTTCGTGTCATCTCTCAAAAAGCAGTTTCAAATTTTGGTCACAGTTAATAATAAACAGAGCGTTGCCGGAGGTGATTCAGCAGAACTGATCAGAATTCTGCCTTAATGATACTTTAAAGTGTTTATGCTGTTCCCATCAGTGTTTGATAAGGTGCTAAAATTCAGGACACATTTCCACAGCTGGTATGAATGCGAATATTCCTATAGACATCATCACGGTCCAGGGTGTACCCAGTTGTCATTATGTCCTTAGCAATATATTCAATGGATTATTCTGAAATAGGTATTTTTATTAGAAAGCCTTTTTTTATATACAAAAAAAAAGATCAAACAGATGAAAGACAGCAAGGAGGATAAACGCAGGTGCCGCGCTTTCCCTCATGCAGACAGGTGTCGTTTAGAGGGGCAGTAGAGTGTTCATCGCCCGAGGGAGGGCCTGCCCTTTCTTTGTGTGTACAAGACACGTTGGACACTTCGGCTGGTACAGATTCGGTTGGGGAGGATTCTGGGATAGATGAGCCATTTGTCAGCATGCTGGGGGTTGTGCTCGTGTAATCAGTCTGTAGGAGAGACAGCGGCCACATCTGAGCTGACTGCCGTGTTCACGCTCTCCTCTCCCAGGAGGATCTCCTCAGTCCTGCTTTACAACTGCAGATTCCGCTTTGTGCCCTGCACAAACTTTTTCATAATTGCTCGTATTTGGCCTATAGACGTACACAATGAAGCCCAGTGAGAGGTGGCATGTGGGAGCACTTTGGACTTTACGTCCTGCCATGTCCTTTTTTTTTCCCCCCAGCCTCTTATTACACCCAAACCTACAAAAGCAAATCACACTTCAGTACAAATAAAGCGGAATTCATCCACAATTCTCCGAAACGGGAAAGCTGGTGGTGTTTAAGTGGCGTTCTGAATGGTCACCTACCGTCCCCTTGTTTCCCGCGGCGCGCCTAATGCTGCTGGAACAGAGCCGTTGTTCGAGTGCGCGGGGATCCTAACGTCTCCCTTCCCGTGCAGAGTTGCTGGAACTGCGGCCGCAAGGCAAGCGAGACGTGCAGCGGCTGCAACACGGCGCGCTACTGCGGCTCCTTCTGCCAGCACAAGGACTGGGAGAAGCACCACCACGTGTGCGGCCAGACCCTCCAGGCCCAGCAGCAGGCTGACCCCCCGGCCACGGGCAGCTCCTCCGCCACGCCCAGCAGCGGGGTGGGCAGCCCTGCGGACACGCCCACCGCCGCCACACCGCGCTCGGCCACGCCCGGCACCCCGTCCACCATAGAGCCGACGGCGCGCTAGAGCTGGAGGTGAACTCGGTGAAACCTCGCAGCACACCTGGGACTGCCTCGCCTACCTTGCTTGCTTAAAGGTGGTAAAGCTATCGTGCTAGCAAAAGAGAATAGACTGGCTTCAGAACGATTACCCACCGGAGGTCCATATCAGGTCATATTGACTTGCCATGATAGAAAACGCAAAGATATTCTTTGTTTTAAATTCTCAGTGTTTTAAATTCTTTATTGTTGCTATAGCTACTATCGATTATTGTTGTTACTGTTGTCTGTTGTCGTCGTCGCTCTTTTCTGTTCGTGTAAATAAGACGAAAAAGAAACTGCGTGGACAGCTGAGACCTCTGGATGACATTTGACCTCCCCGTTGAGTTTGTTGGGATTGTTTGCTCTCGGTTTGTTTGTTTCGTTTCGTTTTCAGTCCTCCTTTTCTTCTGCAGTAGCTGGGATCTAAAACTAGTTGACCTCATTGAAAGACACTTTACCAAACCACAAACCAAGGGATTCATTCATAGCTGTTGTAAACAAAGACACAAATATGTGATCAACAAAGACTTTGTTCCAAGGAAGTGTGACAAAAACAGTGCTGGCAGCGTTGGCAAGGCATGCTGGGGTGGAAAATGGCGGCTTCTCTAGGTCACTGAACTCCAAAGGCCCACCGCATAGTGAGCGTACGTGCAGCAGATTATGAAGGAACGCAGATGTTCATCGCTCATTTTCAGAAAAACTTCTGAACTTCTAACTGCTGGTCTGAGAAATAAAAGTCTGTTTCACAAAGGAATGTCAAGCCGTGCCGGGCGGAGTAGCTCGTGGCATTGTGGGAACTTCACGCGGTGCCACAACGAAGGATGAGTCCCAAGCGCACACACTGTCAGCCCCGAACAGGAAGTGAGGTCATTGGGCGAGCGGGACTGTAAGAACCTCACCATGACAGCGGCTCGGAGCAAAGGGCTGAAAAATGACCAGTATCTGAGAGGTGGGTTCCTCCGTCCCTGGAGCCAGTCCAGAAGCCTCCTCATCACGCCCAGCTGTAGCTGGACCACCAGTCCAGGAGCCTCCTCATCACGCCCAGCTGTAGCTGGACCACAAGTCCTTGTTTCAGTTCTTTTTCTTTTCTTTCCCCCTCTGATGCTTTCATTGTGTTGACCATTTGTGTCCTATACTGTCTACGATGGTTATTTATTGTACGTGTTGGACAATTGTGATAATGCATAATACTTAAAAAACCACAGTCATACCTTAAGGCTCATCCCCCTAGCTGGTGCAAAATGACATTCAAACTCGAGCTGCGTTCCTACTTGTGAGTGTTTGTGGTAGTTCCCTTATAGTTCATAAAAAAACACACAAAAAAAAAAACGCTTTTCCCATTGTCCTTGAAAAGAAGACAAAAGCTATCTCTCAGAGCTGCTGCTTCACTACGATCCCATCTTTTCTGAGAACTAGCATGTTACACGGAATGCTAACATAAATGTTTTGTACATGGGACGTTACATAAATGTATTTGCACTGTCACAGGGTTGCTCTCAGCATGCTTCGGTTGAGGTTCCTCAGTAGAAAGCCTTTCGTCACAGGCTTCCTCTGTAGTGCTTCTTTACGTATCTGTGATTTTTATTTTCTGTAAAAAAAAAAAAAAAAAAAAAGAAAATATGGGAAAATAGTATCACAGCCTGCTTTCGTTAGTAATGTTTCTTTGTCCTGAACACAATAGCAGTCATATCTTTGCTTTGAATAGTTAAGAACAGTGCATGCACATTACTGAACGTTGTAGTATATGTTGGTTTTTTTTTGTTTTATACAAAAAATGAAAAAAATTTACAAAAACACACTAAGAAACTAACTTTCCAAATGCAGAGGTGTAAACAGTCAGCTTTAACAATGCAGAGCACCAGGTTACACAGTATTACAAAAGAATTAAACATGGAAGACAGCCAAAGACAGACATGAAGGACCAAAACCTGATTTTATCCAATATTTAAACATGAAAAAGAGAGATTCACTCAAATGCACCATGTCTTATTCTTCGTTTTATCCATGTGTTCATCAGGGGAAACCACCTTCAGTAAACCTTTCCGTGTCCAAAACCGTCCCCGGTGTCCCGCCCACACCATGAGTACCCCCCCACCCCAACCCACCCCAGGTGACACTGCTCCATGTGTGACACTGCTCCGTGTGTGACACTGCTCCAGGCTAATGGGCAGTAACAGAACCGGTGGCTCAGATCTGTTGTTTCCGATGCCCCCACTAAATTACGTTCCCTTCAACAATGTTTGCAGTGTATTATTGTACAATTGTTAGTGCATGTTGAAGGTTTTTGCTTCATCAGCTTTAACTGGTTGGAATACCACCCCAAAAGGGTAACATGGCATTGGGGTATTGGTCAAAAGCAGCACACATTCATAAATAACATATCCAAACATTAAAGTGTATCAGTGCATATACAGTTAAGCCATGTAATATAGATATAGACCATTGATTAATTTTGAAACAATATGCCTAAACCTAAACAAAAACAAATGAAACAAGCTAAAACCTCGTTCGATGGCTTAGGAAGAGGAGGGGAGCGAATGAGCACTCACCCCGTGTGGCTGGGGGAAGCTCTCCCCGACACCATGGTGCTAAACGTCGCGGAGGAGGGCAGGCTTGGAGCAGCCTCTACACTTCCACTTGCTCCCTCCACCATCCTATTTCCCACTTCCTCTGTCTTTTTCTAGACTCGCTGAGGTGGAATGATCCAGAAAAAAAAAAGAACAAATAAATAAATACATAAAAACATTTAACGGTGTGTGACACCCCTTCACATGGCAGATGCTGAGCTGCCTTCAAGCAGTCTTGTGTTTGAGAAAAAACGTACACAGTTACTGTGGTCAGTGTAGTCAGGGCAACCCGGGGAAAACAAATGCTTAGTGATATGGAAGTGTTAGGGAACATGTAGGAAGCTCTCTCTCCTCCCTCCCTCTCCAATATGTCTGTTTTGCTACAACCTTTTTTCCTCTGTGGCAAAAAGTCTCACTCTACCTCTGACAGCATATGTTACGAGCACCAGTCGCTGAGCAGACGCTGGTCTAGTCAAACCAAATGGGCACACGAGAACAGGACTAAAACCCAAAGTTACGAGCTCATACAGCTGCAAAACCATATCACTACTTGGTAACAATGCAGACCTCATAAAAGAGAAAACCTAATGAATAGAATAAATATGCTGGAAAAGAAAAAAAAAAAACCTTTTTTATGTTCCTTTACGCGTCATGCATACAGATCACACTGAGTTTGGTTTGTAGGTAAGAAATTAAAGTGGAAAAAATAAATGATTTCAGAGTTTTGACTCCATTTGATATACAGTGTAATTCAAGAAGTGGTGGAGTGAGCTGTGATATTTCCCTCCCCTCCCTCCCCAGCTTCTCTCCCTGTTTCCCACTATTTCTCTCCTTTGTCATAAGAACCGCAAGGCCGCTTGTCAGTATCGTCAAGGCTCATATTAAAGGGTCGTACTAAACACGCCGTGCGGAGAAAGACGGGTGGTGATTTTCGCGCATGCCTGTTTCACCAATATGTAAGAGGGAGATGTACATGCTTTAGTTTTATCGGTTTTATTTTGTTTTCTTTCTTTTTTTTTTTTTTTTGTAAAGCAAATAAACATTTGGCTTATGGAAGGGCAGAGGGGCAGACGGCCGTGAAGAAATTTTTAATGTGGAAAAAATAAACTCAAATGAAAGTCGTTGTGCAATACTTAATTGAAACATGAACCACAGGCTAATGGTAGACGGGCACTGGGGGTGTGTGCTTTCTTCACACTTTGTCAGTATATTCTTGAGCTTTTGAGTCTACTATGTCCAAACTGTGGTTTCTTGTTTATTCTGTTTCTTTTGTGTTTTCTTCTTTTGTATTTTTTGGGGCTATAATCAATGGTCTGTCAGTCTGTGAATCTTTGCAGTATGATTCTGGTATTGTTGTACTCTTTACTGTGTAATAAATATGTTAATATCTGCTCTAGACGGGTCTGTTTGTCTCGTTTTCTGGTGGAAGATCAAGAATCCAAATGGAATTCAGAAGTGTTTATATATAGGCCTCTTCTATGGTCCAAGCAGAGGTGTTTATACATTGTAAAAAATGATTTGTGACTTTGTAAATATAATTATTTAAGTACTATCTACAAGAATAATCGAGTACAGTCTAGTTACTTAAGAATTTTGGTGTTTCTTTGTAATTGTCTTCAAATTGTCTTCAAATACATTTGTAAATTTTAGTCTAAATGCCAAAGTAAAAATTCCAACGTTTTTGTAATTTTTTGTTTTTGTGAGAAGCAAAACTGAAAACTGCAAGTAAAACGTAGCGTGCAGGATCCACGCATGCGCAGTGACGACAGCTTTCGTTCCAAGTCACTTTTTTCACACGGACTGCAGCGGAGATTTTCACCGCGTGTTCATCGGTTCTCCGGCTGAAGAGGACCGCGCTGTGGTATGTGGTCACAAACTGACAAATAAATATCGTTAAATATAGTTAATATAACTATTAATAAGGAAAACGTCTTGCACTCTTGCTGACATGTTGGTGGTCGCTAGCATGAAATGTAACAGTTAGCTATGCTAGTTAAGCTACTTATGCCGACCGTAGCAAAGCAACGTCGTTCCGTTTAACGTACACGTTTCACTTTTTAAATAAACGTTATGTTTACATGTGAGATGATCTTAACGTGTTAACGAGCCAACCGGTTAGATTAACGGAGGCAAAGTTAGTTTATTTCCAGTTCGGGTTATTGACTTGCTAGGCAGGAGTATTCGCAAAGTAATGTATGATAACTGGGATTAGCAATTTGCGTTCGAAAACACGGATGGTCACCATTAAAGTATTAACAGTGTAGATATAATCATGTGAATGTACTGCAGATTCAAGTGTGTTTTTGGAAAGACTTCGCTGTGTTAACTTGTTAACTACATTGTTGTAGTAAAATCTAAACTTGTTGCAAAGTAACATTTACTTTGAATTATGAGTAAATATTACTCATGAATATATGCTCTGTTAAATTTACTTTAGTTTTTACGTGGAAAAACCTTCCCGAGTTTTTTTAAGTAAACCCTACTCCAAAATGTCTCTTCTGTGGTGCATGCAGAGGTGTTTATATATAAACCTCTTCTATGGTCCATGCAGAGGTGTTTATATGCCACTTCTATGGTCCAAGCAGAGGTGTTTATATATAGGTCTCTTCTGTGGTGCATGCAGAGGTGTTTATATATAGGTCTCTTGGTTCATATATGAGTGAGTGTCGGTGGGTATGGCACTGTCATGGGCATCATGACGCAGAGGAAGTACCACTGATCAAACATCTGCGTTGCAGACAATATGACGTATGCATTGTATGTATCTCACTGAAGATGTGACATTAAATCCCCCTCCCATTTGTTATCAATACTTTAATGTAATTTTCCTGCATTTTACCTTTAACCTAGCAATAATGAACAAATGTATGTCCTGGCTAGAAGGGATGAGTCATAACTGCTATGGCAACCTTTGGCCTGCCTCTCATAATGGCCTTGGGTAATGAAGCACAAGTGTCCACTCTGAGTCCAGGCTGTGGGAAAGGAAGGGCTAGCTCCCGAACGGCTAGCTCCCGAACGGCTAGCTCCCGAACGGCTAGCTCCAGAAGGGCTAGCTCCAGAAGGGCTAGCTCCAGAAGGGCTAGCTCCAGAAGGACTAGATCTAGAATTGTCATTTAATTCTGTTCCCCTTTTGTATTTATGTAATGTGTGAAATGTTAATATGTCCAGTCCTCAGCACTGTTTCCTCTCAAAGGCAACATGACTGACAGGAAACCACATTTACATGGCCATTAGGCAGGGTGTGCTGCAGGACTTTGTAGCTTTGGATTTTGTAAACATCACATGTAGCTGCACTATGGACACCACTGCAACCCTCATATCTCAAAATCACTCAACCTTACGGTTCTTCAGAAAGAACCGCAAAAGCTTTTAGATGGGTCTATTCATTAAAAAAAGAAACCTATTGTAAATCACGTCAACTGCTTATCTTCCTCTAATACCACTTAGGAGTTGATAAAGCTCGGAATGAGTTAGAAGGCTGAGATACGTCTGCCTTTCACCATCTAGTCACACTGTGGCTCCTTTTTTCTCAGTCTTTTTATTTTTTTTATTAACCACCAAAATAGACATGGTCTGAAATAAGCACAGTCTGGAGAACTGTTCCTCCCCGATAACAATACAAATGGATTTTCTCAAACAGAGAAAAACAGCTGTCTCCATTATTTGAATGCTTCACCTTTTCCCCGCTCCATTAATTGGGTCTTTGATCACAGGCAGAGGTGCGGAGTGCCTGATAAGAAACACGTTATTAGTAAAGTAGCCCGGAGCACGGGGCCACGGCTGGAGTGCGCTGCGTGAGATGAGATAAACCTGCAAGCCCGCGTGTGCCGCTGCAGAGCTGCGATAGGGAGGCTCACAGAGGGAGAAGAGCAATCCTCCGACGTGACGAGAGCTAATGCAGGATATAAATTCAGCTTCTAGGGATGGAATGCGGGATTAAACTCCATAAAGAGTTTGCTCTCTAAATGGTTTACGCACCCCACCCCGTGCTCCTAAATCAACCTACGTCGCGGAATTCCACTGCGCTTTCATGAACCCGATATGTGGCCAGGAACATTACTGTAGGCCTTCAGCGCAGGAGAAAAATGGGAGCTGGGGACAAAGGCGTCCTCCTTCTGGGAGTTGAGTGAGGGTGCCTCTTTAGCGTGCAGCGGAGCTGGGTTTGAGGAATTAAATCTGATGGAAGCTAAGCCTGTTTATATTTCCCTGTCCGTGGAGGAGATGCGGAGTGATTCGTAACACCTCTTTCGGAAATCTTGAGGAATTTGCTATCGTGTAATGTGCCCCCCCATCACCACCACACTGCCCCCCAGCCCCACTGCCCCCAGCCACGGCGGAATAAGGAGGGTTGGGGGGGGGGGGGTGGTTCTGCTCCGTACTGCTCCGATGAGGTGGTGGGAAAAGCAGAGCTATGGAGAAAACATTCCCTATTAAATTAGGGAACACAAGGTTATCTTTCTCTAGCACATGCTGCACTGCCCTGGGTCTTGGTAATCTGTTAATACCGTTCAGCTAAAATGACATTATTAAGGAAGTGAGGCAGTACATCTCTGCACAGGACCTGAATGATGCATGTGGCTGGTTCTCCATCATCCCAGACAGAGCTGCTCAGAATGGATGTAGGCCACACAGGAGATCAAGACAGACGGGGGAGGGGGGAGAGACGGGGGGGGGGAAGGGGTTGGACAAAAAGGAAGGAGATAGTGTGTCTGCTTGGCAAGGACAAAAGCTTTGCTTAAATGTCAGCTAATGGCCTCATGCAGCCCTGCAGATGAACAGGGCATAGAGGAAGAGGGGAACAGAGAGGAGTCCTTTATCTCTAGTGGCCAGCAGAACTCAAGCCTAGATTTATACGGAGAAGAAGAATGACTCCTCTCTCATACTGCTGTCCTCTGGGCGTTGCTCCACTGTAGAAACATGTAATCCACTAAGGCAGCTGATGCCCTGGTTTCACACGCATGTAAATAAGTGAAACTAAGCCCCATGTAAAACTGCAATTAAAAATATAGGATACATTACATGCAGTCCTGAAGCGCCGCACTAGAGGACATATAGGATACATTACATGCAGTCCTGAAGCGCCACACTAGAGGACATATAGGATACATTACATGCAGTCCTGAAGCGCCACACTAGAGGACATATAGGATACATTACATGCAGTCCTGACCACACTAGAGCAGACACACTAGAGGACATATAGGATACATTACATGCAGTCCTGAAGCGCCACACTAGAGGACATATAGGATACATTACATGCAGTCCTGAAGCGCCACACTAGAGGACATATAGGATACATTACATGCAGTCCTGAAGCGCCACACTAGAGGACGTCACTGCCCTTTTCTCTTTAATCAACAGCTTTTCTCCTACTAATATTAAAAATAGCGTTCACTCCAACTCAAATGCATTTCCTCAAGAACAAGCAGTTTGGAAAGCAAAGGTCCGTCCTCCGATAAGGAGGCGTGTTGTCACGGCCTTGGCTACAGCGGGGGGATCACATCTCTCTCCTCCAATCGGCTCTGGGCCCAGCCGGGCCCTCCCAGAAGCTCATGTGAGGGCGAAAAGTGCCGACGCGTGCACGGCTCAGGGGCCCGCATGCCCGGCATGATTGATGTCTCGCGAGCGCTGAGTGAGGAGCAGGCCGCATGGTGCCCACTGTGTGTTTAAGGCGTGATTGATGCTTGGCGAGGATTCCCCCCCCCCTTTCCCCCCCCCCCTCAGGTGCACAGCACGCCACCACGCGCGAGCAGGCCGCCGCTGCTCGCGCTGACTCAAATGCAAAGTTTGTGTTTGCGAGAGTGCGCGCTTTGCAACGGTAAAAGTTTAGCGCAACGGAAGGCGTCCTGTAAGCCTGAAGAGGGAATGACTCCTCTCTTACTGAACCTCCCTGCCTTAAATCCCCCTCTCTGGTGGGACATGACAGCCCTGTGGTTTATGCAGCACCTTGTGCCTGTAAACAGGCAGTAAACAATTACATTACCGATTATTTCTGGCTCGTTTTAGACCCAGTGTGTTTAGGGGAATTCTAAAACCACACAGGTCTCAGAACCGAAAGCAATCTAGCATTAGTCTCCGAGGGTAATACATACTCTCCATCATTCTGATGCTCCACTGTTGTGTGATATTGAGACACCCCTCCAGAAATGACATAGTATGCAACGCTATCAAAACAGACGCAGCCTACTCAACAAGGACCTGAACAATAACTTTTATTCTGATGTTAGCATAAAACAATTGGCCATATTCATCCTACTCAGATGAATAAACTCAGTAAAGAGTTTCTCTCTTAGGTCTGCCATATTCCTGGACACGGAGCCCGTGATTCCACTCCGAGGGAGCAAGACGAGAGAAATTTCATGTGGAGAGACTGGTGATGTAGCTCTCATCCCACCAAATAAATGACCTGAGAGGGGTCATAAATCAGCAGAACTCAGTCTGGTCTCGCCTGCCCTGTGCACCTCTCCACAGCAGAAGGTGGAGAGAGGGAGGGAGGGAGGGAGAGAGGGAGGGAGGATGTGAATAAGTGCCGCTGACGGCCAGAGGAGTGGCAGGACACACCTGAGCACCCGTGTATGATTAATAACAACGTGGAGGCACGGCAGTGTTAAGTACCCAGAGTTCCAGTGCAATTTATAGCTCCTGCAGAGTGCCTCCCTCCTCATGCCCTCTCCGCTGTACCCCCACCACGGTCTTCCCCAGCTGTTCCACACCTGGACGTGGGCCCAGGAGACAGACGTGTGATCCATCTCTCCCAGGGCACCAGGGAGGAGGTGGAGGAGGAGCTGCAATCTGCAGGTTCTCTGGAGGTAAGAGGGAGAGAAGGAGATCGGAGGAAAAAGAACCTCGCTTCACGCTGCTGCTTAGTTTACCTACCTCCTCCATTTTCAAAACGGTCCATTTAACAAACGACAAACTCATGCTTCATTCTGTCAAAATTTTGTCATGTGAAGGTTCATTGTTTCCACGGAGCAAATAAAGCACTTTTCTAAGGGACACGTGTATGGCCTGATGAAAGTGATACCTACCAGATTGACAATCTGGAGAGAACATGCATGAAATGTGAAAATGGTTCGTCACAAACCTTTCTGAAGTGTTTAATGTTGAGATTTACAGTGCACCTTTAGCATCACACCAGAATCACACCCAGGCCTGCCAGATGGTTTGGAATCGCACTGAAACATGTATCTATGCTCTGCTCCCTCTCAAAGCATATTAACCAAAACCCCATCGTTTCACTGAAGGGCAAGACTTGTCAAGGTTAGCACATCACATGTCCATTCACACCCAAACACCCGGTATATTTAATATCTGCTGCTATGCATCTAATGTCACTGTCACAGTGTCAAAGAAATTACATCCTCCATGAGCTTAAGAGATGCACCTGGGGGAAGAAAAATCTAGTATGTCACATTGATCAGAAGATGGAGTTTAGAAAGGAGAAGGTGTCCGGAGACGACGGCTGAGCCGAACACACTTGCAAATGGTCTTGTGAGCGCTGGTGTCCGGCTGGATCTGGAAGAGCAGCAGAAAGGAAGGGGAGAAGTCACACAAAGGGGAGGCGATCAGGGCTTTACACATGCTGTTCTGGTTGCGCAAATGCATTATGTTAAATGATTCATTATAGATGTTATTGAAGATAATGTATTCCAGATTTTTTTTTTCACGTACAACTAAACTGTACTGCCATGTCAGAGGAAATTGGTTCAATTCCCCCATGACAACAACCTTCTTGCATCCAAGATTTCTCAGTGAATGTTTGCAGAGCGTTCTCTTAATTCTCGATGCTCGTATTGCCTCTCCAGAGTAGACATTCTGTATTCGTGTTCTCTACTGATTTCTTCTTATGCAACATGCAACACAATTTGCAACTCGTGCAACACAATTTGCATCCTATTCTTCACATTTTCTCCCTGATCTGTGTCTACTCTACATATTACTAACGTCAGAAGACGTTTTGTGCAAAAGGTCGGGTTGGGGAAAAGCAGGTCACCATCCTGCAAGCGTTGCAGATGGTCAGCATCTCAGAGGTCAGCCAGCCAGGGGAGAGGAGTCTACAGGGAAGGGCCCCCACATTAGTGAGCTCCAGAGTACTTCAGAACTCGGCCCTGGTCTGTAGTCTGCCCAGTGAAGGGCACCATTTCCATACCATGAATTCTTCATTCTCGGAGAGACAGAGCGAGACCATCTGTAAATATGTATTCAGAATTTGTATAAATAAACGGGCAAATGAATCACGTCGAATGTGCTGGATCTCACGGAGCTGAATAACGGAGTGGAACAGTTCAGTCAAACATTTGTTTTAAATATGGGCGGCGTCGGTTGACTGAGGATGGATGGGTGACTAGGAGAGGCTCTGAGGAAATTGGATGGATGCATTTTAAGCTCTCAGTACTCATGCGACTCACCCAGGATGTGAAAAAGCTCGTGGAAGCATTTAAAACAAAGACTATAATCAGCATTGAAGTATAGACATAACATAAGAGAGCTTGAAAGGGCTTCAGGGTGAACAGACGCAGGCCCAGGTCTGAATCTTCACCAAGTCAAGGACTTGTCAGTACTGAAAGACAATCTGGGTTGTTTTGTTGTTGTTGTTGTTGTGGGGTTTTTTTTTTTTTTTTTTTTTTGTAAGTTTTTGTTTTGTCACAGAGATTTCAAGAGAATCTCACATGTTGATAACCTTGGCTTGTCAACCCAGAAACAAAAACACAGAAATGATGCTCTATGTTCACCAATAAGATAAAATAAAAACACTCATGATCTACAGCAGAACATTTCAGACTTTCCCGACAGGAACTGTGTAGGGACAACGGCTGCTGGAGGAACATCGAGTTACTGTGCCAAGCTAATGAAGCCCTAATACATTCATTTGTCTACCTCTCCACTGGAATTACTGTTCTCGCCTCACTCTTAAACCAATGAACCAAAACACAGAGCAAAGCAAAATCTGGTTCTTCCAATGGCAGTGACTCTGCTCGTTGTGTTTTAGACCTTCATTCAGTGTGCAGAAGTTGGGTTAAGAGGGCTGACTTCGCCAGTTGCTCCAATTAGGCTGGCTGAGTTCCAACACAGGAGCACTGTGGTTCCCAGCAACAGTCACTAGAGGGCGCTCCCCAGTCACACACCTGCTGGAATGTTCTGTACCCGCCCCGCTGGGGTATCTAAGGACACTCAGTCAAAATGAACAAAATTATAGTTTTTAAAAAATTATATAAAAAAATTACACATGTCCATGTTTGGAGTAAGTCAATATGTGGTTGCTAATTACGTACAATTTTTGATTATGTATTTTTGTGTAATTAAGTTGGACAGCTGACAGTGAATGATATGGCCCCATTACTGAACCAAAAATGGTTTCTAATAACAATTTGTTCAGTGTTTTCATGATCACAATGTCTAATCCAAAATGTTTATAATAGATAAAACTACTACAGAGCCACTCAGAAATGTAACACGGTGTTAATTCTGGTATAGAGACATTAACAGTAGTAACGGACACGTTGCTCAAGAACACTCTTCCTCAAGAACACTCTTCCTCCCACTCTGGGTGAGACGGCTGCACGTCAGTGGAAGACACACAACACAGGCAATGCACATTCCTGAAGAACCAGATGCCACTACATGGGCTGTGCTGCCTTCAGCTGCCCCTGTACTGAGCACGCTCCACATAGGTCACGTGAGTAACATAGGTCACGTGAGTAACATAGGTCACGTGAGTATATGCTGCCAGTCCAGTGCAGTCCCGACTCAGCACACAGGGGCAGTTGGTCGTGATCACTGGTTAAGGATTCCACCGCCGCAGTCGTGAAACGCCATCGTTGGCAATGAAATGCACATTCCTGAAGAACCAGATGCCACTACATGGGCTGTGCTGCCTTCAGCTGCCCCTGTACTGAGCACGCTCCACATAGGTCACGTGAGTAACATAGGTCACGTGAGTAACATAGGTCACGTGAGTATATGCTGCCAGTCCAGTGCAGTCCCGACTCAGCACACAGGGGCAGTTGGTCGTGATCACTGGTTAAGGATTCCACCGCCGCAGTCGTGAAACGCCATCGTTGGCAATGAAATGCACATTCCTGAAGAACCAGATGCCACTACATGGGCTGTGCTGCCTTCAGCTGCCCCTGTACTGAGCACGCTCCACATAGGTCACGTGAGTAACATAGGTCACGTGAGTAACATAGGTCACGTGAGTATATGCTGCCAGTCCAGTGCAGTCCCGACTCAGCACACAGGGGCAGTTGGTCGTGATCACTGGTTAAGGATTCCACCGCCGCAGTCGTGAAACGCCATCGTTGGCAATGAAATGCACATTCCTGAAGAACCAGATGCCACTACATGGGCTGTGCTGCCTTCAGCTGCCCCTGTACTGAGCACGCTCCACATAGGTCACGTGAGTACCATAGGTCACGTGAGTATATGCTGCCAGTCCAGTGCAGTCCCGACTCAGCACACAGGGGCAGTTAGTCGTGATCACTGGTTAAGGGGCAGTTAGTCGTGATCACTGGTTAAGGATTCCACCGCCGCAGTCGTGAAACGCCATCGTTGGCAATGAAATGAGAAAAGGCGTCTCGCATATTTTTCTTTCTTCACAGAAAAACACATAAATATATATCAGCACAAATCTCAAATTTGTTTTCTTGTTTGTGTGGTTGTTTGTTTTCTCACTGCAACATTCCTTACAGAAAACACATATCTTGTGTTTTCAGCTAAGGAACAAATGTGTTTCAAGACATCTTTGACAGAGAAATCAAAGTCTGTACTTGCAAATAAACAATACCAAAAACTACATATTTACATACCATCAAGAACTATTTATTTAGTCATTTACAAGTAATTTGGTATTGTTTAGTAGTAATGTAATATCAAAGCATTCACTCGTTGGTCGATACATCATCTAGTTTGCTTCAGCCGCAAGCATCCCTTTAAATCCAGTTTTGTAGGTTTACTGAAAACAGCCCTTTCAAAGGGAGAAAAACCTTGTTTATCATTCTCTGTAGATGGTTTTCAGTAATCACCAAGGCTAGAAACCTTCGAAGAGCACAACACAAGATTAAAGCTTATTTGTTCTTTGAAGTTTTTGCTTCTTCACTGTTTTCTTGCTCTTAACAACACAGGGTGTTTTTGTAGTTGGGAAAAGAGGAATGACCCAAAAGTGCCAGAATGCACTCAGGGTCCAGATGTGGAGCTCTGTTCTCTCTGTACTCCAGTAATGAGCGGAAGGGCAGCAGAGGCACACACCTCTACAGCCCCGAGCATTACCACCCCTGCATTTATTCTCATTGGTTCTGAGCCAAGACACAAAGAAACAAAGGCTTGTATCTCCACCAAGGCTGGATGGGTTAAATATGTAGAATATCTGAAGTGCATGTAAGTAGTAAGGCAAGAAATCCAGACATGGTGGTATAATCTTGAATCTTCTACTGCAATTCCAGCGCCTGGATTACTGAAACCCTTCATCAGCACAGGTATGTATGTTTTCATTAACCAAAACGATGAAAGCATATATCGTTTTATATATATATATATACTAGCAAACCTACTGCAGGAATTGTGCCTTACAAATACAAACAAAGCAATGAGACAGTACTTATGAAACCATAGAATAGGCAGAATGTTTACCATCCATGGGGAATTTTCCACAATTACTGACTGGGCCTTTAATCCCTTTTGTGTTAGCAGTGATAAATGTCAAATAGACTCTCATTATCATTCCAATTTTCCACGGCAGCTCCGACAGCATTTTGACTTTCATCTTCAGACATTTCGCCTTGTGCTGTTAAAGGTATTCAAGTCATGTGCATTTGACTTCATAGCCCATTGTTGGACGGTTGAACAGAGAAGCACAGTGCCCTCTAGTGGCGGCCTGGGCTCCCACGAGGAGCAGAGCAGAAGGGAATTGATTGTGTAGCCGTCATGCTGACAATGCCATGGGGCCTTGCCAGCAGCTCAATAGGAGATCCTTCATTCAGCCTAAGATGCGAGACAATAGATTACTCTGATTGGAGAGTGTGCTCCTCGCAGTTTGACAGGGGTTCTCTGCGTGACACTGAGTAGCTATTTTTCTCCCTCTCAGACACAGCCCTTTAATACACCAATCAATGATACTCATTTTAATATACCCACTCTACATGGACTTGGAGAGTGTAATTTGTTGCTGTAGTCAGCTCAGGTCATTTACAGTGCTTCTGCTCAAGGAGGCTTTGTCTCACATCAAGACAGAAAATGTCAGATTAAATTAGTAAAGTGATGCACTGTGAAAATGAAGTGATAGAAAATAATGAACAAAAAGTTGCTGCAATATTGTAAACAGGTCCTATTTCCAAGGATATTCTATAACAAAATTAAGATTAATAAATATTTTAATAAATAATAATAATAAAACAATGTTCATCATGCTGCAGATGAGCACAAGGTCCCCTCCTAAAGTTCTAAATATTAGCTGACATATTTATTAAAACACTTACCAGCCCCAGAGAAGAACAATCAAGCAGAAATGCATAAAGCAGACAGTTACAGTAGGCACTCTGCACACCTTCAAAGCCTGGCGTCTGATTGGGTAAAGCCCAGCGCTGTCCACAGTTGTCAAGGACACAGTGCGTGAGGTATCAGCATGGGTTTATCAGAGTTCTCTCTCAATGCCTTAGGAAATAATTATGAAGCAATGACATTCAGATTACATTTGTCTTGCATTACGTAGCTTGACAAATTTACTCCTGACGGCCTGTGGAGAGAGAAAAAAACCCCACAGGGCTACAGTATCTCATATTTAATGCTCAGACATTTTCCCTTGTTTTGTCCGTATTTTCTCAATAAACATTAATCATTTCGCATTTTTTAAAATTAACGATGCTAACCCGTACTTCACTGCCTCCGTAAAAGCCATCCTAAGCTTTACATTTGGTAAAGTCCAAAGCTCGGTCCAGTCAAACACATTTATTCCCAGTAAGACTAGTAAGACTGGGATGAACACATAACTATTCCCACATGTCCCTGAGCCCCTACTAATGAAAGCTATTAGCAGTCATTTTTGTGAATTATGGATCTGAAACCTTGTCTTTCGCCTGTGGATGTCAGGCTCCTATAACTATGTGAGGTCGATAGGAGCCTAAATAGTCTTACAAAAGGGAATGAGTGATCGAGCAGAGCCTTCTAATAGATCATCCTGAGTGAATTTGACCAACATCACGCTGCCCATTTTGAGTTTAGTAAATTAAAATGTATGCACAGCTACTTCTCATTTCATGCTTTCCCCACGAGGAAGCGCAGAGATACCCACCATAGGCTGTAATCACATTCAGTAATTATACCAGTGCAGATTTCCTAATTAACATATGGCATACATGTTCTGAAAGTACCAATGCATTGCCTTTCATAGATCTAGTTGGAGGGTTTTTTTCCCCTACTGTGCAATATTCTCTCCTACGACAGCTATTCTACATTGCCATTAATGTCAGTCAAAGTACATATTCTTCGCGAAGGCGCTACAAATGTCCTCAAATGAAGGATCACAGGCACTTTTGCAATATCCTCAGAACATTGACATATGAAAACAGCAGTGGAGTGTGTTGTGTGTTTTTGTGTAGAGAGGCTAGCAAAACACTGGTGACGGCTGGGCTCTGGATTAACAAAGTGGTTGGATGCAAAAGAGGTACGTGCACACACACACACACACACACACACACACACACCAGACAAGGCCTAAGGCAGCCCTTCTGCTGCAGGGTCTAACATCTGCTCTCTGGAATAATAATACACATTTCCTTTCATATCCTCTTTTTCCATTCAATCACGTATACTTATGAGACATTACACACACTCAGCCATAAACACACACATACGTACAAACACACCCACACACACATACTTCACATACATATTTCACAGAGATTTTGGTACACATTGACATAATAGTATCACAGCGGTTGGCTGCACATCCATGATGTAGATTTCCCCCCCCCCCCCCAAAATTGCTCTATTGACCTGGTGACTATGGAGGCCATTTAAGTACACTGAAGTCAGTCATGTTTATACATGTACAGTATATATCATTTTGGTGAGCCCCTGTGTGAACTGTAGCCTCAGTTACCTGCTCTGGGCTGACAGGAGTGGCACCCGTCTGTTTCAATTTTCAGCATGTTGCTCTTCTGTATGCCTTGTTATTACTGTTCTTATTTGAGTTACTGTTGCATTTCTATCAGTTAAAACCAGTCTGGCTATTCACCTCTGACATCAGCAAGACATTTTTGCACTGAGATGTGTGTGAAAATCCCAGTAGATCAGACTTATCTGAAATATACTTGTTCATCTAGCACCAACAACCATGTCACATTCAAAGTCACTTCAGTTTGAACTTCAGCACGTCATCTTGAGCATATGCACATGCCTGAAAGCGGTGGTTTTCTGCCACCTGTGTACTTTACAAAGTGGCTGTTGAGTACATACACAGTCATATCTGAATATTATGACCACCTCTGGTTAGCAGTGAACTTGGCCTGGAACGTCAGATGCCATGTGACGGGGATCACTGCGGTACAAGTAGGCAAGCTCATTAGTCAGACGTTGCGGAGTGCAAATAAATCATCATGTCCATGTATGAAATCTGACTGATGTCCAAAAGGGCATGATAATAGGGGTAGCAAGCAAAGGGTAGAAGCATCTCGGAAATAACTTCCTTCATGGAATGTTCTAGAGGCACCACAGAGGCACCTGTTTCTGTTCCAGCATGACCGTGCACAAAGCAAGATGCTTAACGGCATGGTTGGGTGACCTCTGCCCCACCAAACACCTTTGGGATGAACCAGAACGGAGGCCAATCTTCCTGACTCCAAACGTCCAAAATCTGTGTCTAACCTCACAAACGCTGTTCTGAAAGAAGAATGGGAAAAGATTTCTATAGACACACTGAAAAAAGATCTTGTAAAAATCCCCCCCAGAACAGTGGAAGCTGTTACAGATCTAAAGAGGAGCCATCAACATATTAATACCTATTAAGAGCAGGAGGTCATAAATGTGCCTGTAGGTATTATGGGTAAGTGTCCGAATACTTGTCTCCATATAGCGTATGTATGTGCAATATTTCTCACTTACACATGTGACTGAGGTGCCAGTGTGTGTGTGTGTGTGTGCATGTGTATAAATGTTTATGTAATCACCCACCTCTTGACATGCGTGATTTTTCATGTACTGTCTACGTCATCGCTGGTCAGTTCCTGACCACAGGACCACATGTGACCAGTTATTATTTCCCTAGAAGTGCCACAGTAGAGACGCCGGTCATGGTGAATGTGAGCTCGATCACGCGCACCAGGCATGGCAATTTACTGAGGTTTTATTGTATGTCAGTGTCCCTGCTGGTTGGGTCACCAACTGTGGGTCTATACTACTATTCACACTACATCTGCCAATCTTGTTTCAATAGTTCTTGTGAAATATAATATAACTTCGATGTAGGGGGAAGGATTGATATAATATACAACGGATTAGAAATTACTACAAACGAAAAGATAAAGTTTTAAATATGAAACACCACCCAAGACTGTTCGCCTTAATGGGGGTTTTGTGGAATTCACTTTGTCCATATAACTTCGTTCCAGAATAGCTGCACAATTTGACTGAAGGTTTTATAATAAACCACTGGACCGTATGGCTTTTTCTCTTCAACGGACATCCTCACAGCTGCCATTAGTGTCCTAAGTGCACTTTTCCCTGTACTTCTAAATTGATTGAAACAAAATGTCACAATTATGCCCTGTAGCTCAATCATTAATTATTCATCAATTAGCATTTTTTTTCTCCTTGCCTTTTTTCCCCTTCTAAACTGATTTTTCATTCAGTTTGCAGAGATGTATGGTTCCCCTGCTGTTAACCAGTCCAAAGTCATTCGTTTCTGGCTTTGCAATTAAACCTGCTGCATTATTCATCAGGCCCAACTCGAAAGGCCTGCATGGGAAATTAACTCAGAGAAATGAAGTTTTTGCTCAGGTTTGAACAGATGCCACTGGCCCTAGCTGAGGGACGGGCGAGAGTGCAGTGTGATCAGCAGAGCGTCAAACCAGTCTGTCGACAGGTAAAATACACATGCTGGAAGAAGCTCCTGTAAAATTACTTTTGTACTAAATGTGCTCTTGCACTGTGAAACAGACTAGCATACTGCAGAAGTGATCAAACAAATGTTTCACACTAAAGAGCAGCTTGCTAATTTTGGGACTAAAGCCTATTAATAAATGGTTTATTAAATATACTTCCAAGAGTCAGAAATCATTTGCAGCCTTGATGAAACATTAAAAAAAAAGAAAACAAATAATACTGTTATTGAAATTTTCCCAGTAAATGTTGCCTTCTATTAATGGTTACATTTAACAGCGCATTTAAACTGTGAAATCAATTAGTGATCAAATACTGCCATCTGGTGATATATAACCAAATTTAATACACGTGCTGACATTTTTGAAAACACTAGCAGTGTTTTTAATGGCAAAAACATTGTGATAACCACTGTAAAAGGAGAAAACATTGGTAAATTTACAAAGAAATGTGGAAGAAAGCACCTCACTGACATGCTTATATTTTAGCAACCCCATAGAAAGAGTGTCCAGCCTTGTTGAAGCAGGAGTAGGAACACAAGAGGACTCGGACAGGAATAGTTTGTGATCTTTTCATCCCCATATCCTGGAGAGAAAACGGAAACTTAATTTATATATACACGCAAGAATGGAAACATATGACAGTTCAACAAGGTCGAACATTCAGTGGCGTTAAAAAGACATTTTTAGGTTGGTGACTGAAAGAAACAAGGACGTGAGAACACCCTCGGGCTGGGGGTGGAGCTTCAGCTGGTGCAGTGCTGCACGCTATTCCTGTGCACAACAGTGAAGCCGCGCTACCAAACTCAGTAAAAAATGGCCACCAGCAGATGGCCGAGTCAGAGGTTAGACAGACAGAGTCAGGCGTGTACCTTTCGAAGGTTGATGAACTGCACACACTCCAGCCAGGTGGTGAGGAAGCGCTGGAAGCACAGGGCACACCTGCCCCAGTGTGAGAGCATGCTCTGAAGGTCAGGGTAAAGGGGCAGAGCCCTGGACACCACCGACAACTTATTTAAGACTTCCTTCAGGACAAGTCTGGCAGCATGCTCCTAGCCAGACAACACAGTCACTAGCGCAGCCTCAACACAAGGTGCTATGAATGCTGCACCCCAGAAACAGGAGCACCATGTACTGTGGTATGCAAAGTGAGCACTTACGTGTCTTACCTTTAACGAAAGGACCTCCATCTTTTGAGTAGAGTGCAAAAGCTCGAACTGAACTAAGGTGTTACCCTCAAAGAACAAGTCTTCTAGGGAAAGAAACTGGAACTGGGGGATTTAAGTGGTATTTTAATGGACCATTGTGCCACTATGACTATGGTTGTGGCTATTATACTTTGACAGACACTTACATCAGCTGGAAACATTGATAGCTGGTTACCAGCAACATCTAAAATCTTCAAATTTTCCAGTCCACGAATACCCTTTGGAAAAGATAAAGTTGTTCTGATTCACTGCATTACGTGAACTGACCTATTATGCACCAATTTATAATGTTACAGTTGTGTTACATGTTATTCACTGTGTAGTAGAGACTGGCGTGCAAACACCTCTGGTAGGTCTGTGAGGTTGTTTCTTGCTAAGTGCAATTTCTTCAATTGCGTTAAATTATACAGCTGCCGAGGGATTTCAGTCAACTTGTTATTGGTCAAATTAATCTCAGTCAACTTCTTGAGCAATCCTATCTCCGCAGGAATCGCTTCTAACTGATTATCTGTAAGACTGATCATTTCCAAATTACGAAGTCTGTAAATCAAAACAGTTGGAGATAGGGGTTGATTGAAAACACATGCATTTTGTATTGCAGTCACACATTTACATCCAAATCAATGCTCAGTAACAAATAATAATTTACCTCTGTATTTCTGAAGGAACGTCTGTGATTTGGTTGTGATTCAGGTTGAGGACACTTAGGTATGGTAGACCCTCTGCAATAAATACGTTCCTCAATTTTACGTGAGCACACAGTGAACAGACTATGCATGAATTCACTTTTCTCAGGATAAGTTATAGCCAAACTTACCTAAAACGTCTGGAGGCAAACTGGTAATTTTATTACCAAACAAATATAGTTTTTTTAGACTACTCAGATGCTTTAGTACAGCTGGAATGTCCTCAAAAAGATTATTCCCAAGATTAAGTTCTGTCAACTAAAGCAGTAAACAGCCACATATAAGATTACTGCAAGCGATGAAATCAACGCACGGTAGAACATGGTCTCTTAACTTACTCGTCGTAGACATTGTAATTCAAGAGGCAGACTAGCAAGGCAGTTGTTGTTTAATTGTAGCACCAAAACACAAGTTAACCTTGAAAAAGCCTTAGGAAGCGTATCTATATTTCTGGAGCTTAAATTAATTTTCTTAGCGTTGGCTTTCAGTGCCCTTACTACCAACTCGTTTGCCATTTAAACGTATTCAAAAGGTTCTGTATAGATTTATCAACGTTTCCATAGGAACATTACATTTCCCCTAAATAAAGTGACCACATTGCCCCCTAGTGGCGCAAAAATAATAAGGGTCTCTACAAAAGGAACGACTGAGATTAAATTTATTAAAACGTTCATTTTTATTTTAACACAATATCAGTTACTGTGTCGCCTTTTACCCCCCAAAAAGCTAACAGGTACTTTGCGATTATTACAATATGCTGAGGATATTATAACAATAATGATGACGGTGCTGACAGAGCAGAATTATGACACTTTAATTCCCCTGCAAGTGTCATCACTCATTGCTTGGTCATTATCTGAAAGTTTGTTTTTTGCCACTGTGCAAAGCTGAGGTAAAGTCCAGCAGAGACCACCGTCCAGAATGCGTCACTAACTGTCATTAATTCCCTCTTGCTCTTCATTTGCAGCCTCTTTCAGTGTTTCCACAGAGCTGTAGTGTTCGCCCAGCCCATAGGCGTGTCTCATGTAGCTGAAAGAACAGTCAGAACAGTTAAACACTCTGAAAACACTGTTATATATACACACACACACTACAATTTTTAATATCTTTATGTAGTTCATATACATTACATACATATATATACACACACACACACAGTAAAATGAGAATTTTAAAGATAGTTACATGAGAGTTATTGGTGGTTTAGCATATTCTTCACCAATAGTAATAGTAGGTGAATCCGCTTGAATAACTTCTATTGGTAACTGGAGGACATTTGTAAGAGCTCTTATCTACAAAAGAAATGATAAGCAAAACCAATGAATACAATGATATATCAGGCTATAGTGGCAGGCTATAGTGGCAGGCTATAGTGGCAGGCTATAGTGGCAGGCTATAGTGATCATGATGTCCTAGCAAATTACCTCCAACTGTCCACCCCAGGCTGCTGTTTCTGCAACATCACTGCAGTACTTTTCAAATTCATCTGCGTATGGAAAACAGAAAACATTCTGCCGACAAATTCTCATTGATTCTTTTATGCCAGCATGATTCATTCACAACAGATATTCACAGCATGTAGGGGGGGAGAAAAAGTTTGCTGCCTACCAGCGGTGTACATGTTTCCAGTGTTGGGGTTGGTAAGGAAGGGCAGGAAGTCATCAGAGTGGTTCCTCATAAACTGTGCAGTCTGAGCGCGAAGCTCTTTGACCCCGAGGGTGCTGCCGCGATCCACCAGCTGGTCCTCCACGGCGCGATACATGCAGTGACCATCTGAGCAGATCTCCCGGATCTGCAAGTGTTTCTCTGCCAGCTTTTGCCTCAGTTTCAGATCCTCCTGGTGCCTACAGCCTGATAGGTTCTCCACCTCAGCCTCCGCAATGCGATTCTCTCTCTCCCTCTCCTGGGCAGCCTTCTTGTCCTAGGATGTTAGCATCCCGACACACAGAGCTAAAAGGATCTCAGGGCTGTCAGAGATTCTGGGTTTTAAGGTTGGTGATATTTGAGAGTTGATGCCTGAAGTATTGCTTCGACTATTTGTAGTTGAAGAGCACAAAAAACTCAATGTCTTTTCTCAATGTTCAACTCACCCGTCTCTTCTGCGCCTTAGATATGCGGGCCTGTTTGACGTCTGCCTTTTCTCCACCAGTCAGATTAATTGAATCGACCGCATCTGCAACCTCATCAACCTTGAGATAATTAACGAAACAACTCTTGTATCGTGTCCAAAACATTATACGCAGTCTGAATATGTCATTCTGAGCGAGAATAAGAAAGCGTAAGCCATTGCAATTCACGTCAGTTTGTATATATCACCTTTTCTGCAGGGTGAGAGTTCTGCAGGTGTCGGAGCTCGTTCTCGTGTTTTTGACTGAGCTCGGCTTCTAATTTAGCAATGTCTTCAATTAGTTGCTTCCTCCTTTTCTTGTCGTTTTTAGGGACGGCATTTTTCATACTCTGTATTTTAGCTAAAAGGGAGATGACATTCACATTAGTGTTCTTTAATTCAAATATAACAACTCAAAAATCCAAGTACACTTATGTTTCCAAACATTAGATGACGCTAGCTAGCTAGCTAGTTAGCTAGCAAGGCAAGCACGGGATTCTTCATTCAACAGGAGAGCCTAACATGCTAACATGCCACCTTTTCAATTTCGATCACAAAAACGAGGACAGAACGACCCAACTGTAGACGATATCGATCAAATCAGTTTTTTTCTCTAGCTAGTTATGCCTGCTATTCTGCATCACATACAGAATAGCATAACTCGCCCAACCACACAACCTTGCAGGTCTTTCTTTTCCTTGCGGTGCTGTTTCACCAACAGCTCCTCCGCCGTCTCTATTTCCTCCATTGTCAGGCTGTGTTCAGACAACCCAGAGCTGCAGTGGATTGCTACTAAGTAGTAAATACTGTTCCTCCAAAGCTTGCCATTGGCTCATGTAGAATAAGAAAAAATAGAAATGACTTATTATGGATGTCGTAGCTTGATATCAGAATTGTGCCATGTTCAAAAGTGAATCGGTGTGAATTCAGAAACTGTATGACGGCGGCAAAATTAATTTCAAATTAAAAGCCCGTTTAGTGCAAGACGGATGGATTTGCATGGAATATCCAAGGCCTTCAGTTTCTCTTCAAACTATTATTTTATGGACTACTCGTTTCAATAATTGCCTTTTAAATATCAGACAGATACACTGATGTATTTTGTGGTTAGAATCTCCAAAATAATAATAATAAATTAGTGTCGCCTCATGGAACTTCAGAAGGACATGATTACCCCATGCCCAAAATCAAAGGCTTAAAGCAGCACCTATTGACAGGAAGAGCTGGACATGCAGACCAACCTAAGCATTGCCTGGAACTACATCCGGTTACATAATACTGGTTTCTGCATATTGCATAATTGACTGTATTTGTTTAGGAATTTCTGGTGCCAAGCATCTGTCTATACTGTTAAACAAAATGAACATAGGTACAATGTCCTTCAATTTTATACAAGGATAGAAAACCTCAAGCGTAACCTCAGCCTATCACTCATCTGGTGAAACTCAGACATGAAAGAACCTGTCTCAGTTAAACATACTGCACTTCCATGCACAGTAACTTTCAATTCAGCAAAACTGCTGGTAATCTACTCTGTGAATTTCCCCAGTGTGGGACTAATGAAGGATTATCTTACCTTCTGACCAATAAAACCTTTAAGCAGACATGAACTGACGGCTGCGCAATATGAAATGATTTTCAGATTATAACATTTCAGATTTGTTTCTTTCAAACAGCATTCTGAACTGTTTGGATATTGCCAAAAAAACAAAGATATTAGAGATATTTATACCATTGAGAGTGACGTTATTACTACTGCTTACTACTGACTAGAAGGTCTAAGTAGAGGTCAAATAGAATAAACTGCATGTTTACTTTTTGTGCATGTATTTTTTTTATATCTGTACTGCCGAAATTAAAAAAAAAAAAAAAAGGAACAATTGTATTCAGGAGTCTGCTGCCCAGTGCCACGGAGGTTTCTATGCCACATTATGCAAAACAGCATCAAACTATATCTCCAAACCAATAAAACGTTAGACAAAATAACTGCGCTTGCGTTACGGACAAACACACCCATGCACAGCGACAGTGCCGAACCCACGAGCCCAACGTAACAGCGCTGGGGAAACAGCAGCTTATAACCATCCTGTCCGTTCAGAGCTGTGACTCCGCTATTTAAAAATTGTATCAGCATCTTAAATGTAGAGAAATAAAAACTGCATAATTTACAAACAATCTTATTCAGTATATGGATGAGTAAAATGCTTCACAAATTATGTTTTGTGATTCACAAAAGCTTTTTATAAAAAAAAAAAAATTAAAGAATTAAAAACACAGGCTCAAATGAACATCTGATCATATGAGGTCAATGCACGTGAACTTGATCCAGTGTGAAGGTCAGGTTTTTGTAAAACCATTCCAAACATTCACCACACACCCTCAGAAAAAAAGGGCAGAAGTTTGAAACCGACAGGCACGAACTCCTTTAGTGTTGCACAAAATCATGGGAAATTAATAAATCACAATAAGGAGGAGTTTGCACAAACATGTAATGGAGAAGATTTATACTAGTCAGCAGCTGTTGTATTTTTTGTAGTCATTGAGACTTTTTGACCTTTACACAAATGAACCTTTTAACCCAAGAAGTTCTATGCTACAGATATAAAGACATAAAAGGGAAAATGAGAACAACGCACAACAGAAATAATTTACAGGACCATTCTGATGTAACGGTTGTGCACTAAAGTATTTGGGTCCAACTGTCCGAGTCCAGTATTCTGTAGGAACCACTGCTGTGTCAAGTCAGTTGTCTCACTTCGGACATAATGCATTATACGTTTTCCATTTCCCACCCGGCAGGACGCACTGAAAGATCCCCTACTGTATTATAATGAGACCCATTCCCAGGGGACCCACAATATCTCTTGCTGGTAGATCAGTTTCTCCACTAATTTCCTGTTCAAGTCCTTAAAAGTGTACGAGCTGGTCCATCAGTCCGAGTCCGAGTTGTCCGAGTCGAACGTCGCGGGGGTTTTCTCCGTCTCCAGGTGCAGCTCCCGGACGGTGAGGATGCGCGTCAGCATGCTGTCCAGACCCTCGTCGTCCAGTGCAGTGGCGGAGAACCACAGCGGACTGTTGGGCACGCAGGAGCGCTCGGGACGCAGGTAGAAGACGTTGGTGCGCTGCTTCACCGTGGCCGAGCTGAAGGCAGGGACAAGAAGAGACCCACGATAACTCAAACTCTCACTCTATCAAGCAAGTGGCAGGTTTGGTGGAGAGCCACACTGAGGGTCCAACCCAAAAAAACATATCCAAACACAGGTGTCCAAACACAAAAGCAGGGACCAGGGGTATCCCAGGGGTATCCCATCTTACCCACAAAAGATCCATGTGTCTGCAGGGCATCTTCAGAAGAAAACATGGGCACTCATGATCAACACTTTGAACATCATGAGCAGCAGGTTGACTAGGAATAACAAATGGGTCTCCGCCCACACGGGCCCTGCCGCTCAAGCCCCTTTGCAGACGGGACTGGACAGCCTCCAAGGCCTCCAAGTGGGAAGCAGCCACTGCATGCCTGACAGGCTGAGATGATGTCATGGGCCTACCATTTGGAGAGGTAGAACTCGTAGAGCCTCACGGGGCAGCGAAGAGGGTTCTCCGTGTTCTCCTGCATCTCCAGCACCACGTCGGCCTCCTCTGCCTCCTCCTCTTCCCCCCTCTTCCGCTTGGCTGGGACTCCGTCCGAGTCTGGACCAGCTAGAAGACATGAAGCACCCAGGGGGTTAGCAGGTGCAACAGCACAGCCACACTCAAGGCTAATCTTTTGCTCCCAAGGCAAACAGACTTGGGTTTCGTTTGCCAAACAGTTTAGTCTGCCAAAGATGATGCAATGGTGTGATGTCTTTGCTCCATCATGGCAGCTCCTTTGCGGGATTCCTGACCTTGGCAATCAAGACCAGTCGAAGCAGAAAGAAGGTTAGCGTGGTTAACAGGAGGCTGGGGAGGACTCACGTGCAGTTTTGCCTTCTTTGGGCACGGGCGGGTAGAAGCGCAGACTGGCCACCTTGGCACCGTTGTGGGTGCGTGTGCAGCGCATGACGTGGGCAAAGGAGAGACGGCGGTGCTGCGCCATCGTGCGGAAGCAGAAGAACTTGGTGCAGAAGTAGAGCAGCGTGTTCAGCAACACGCTGGGGGAGAAGGCACCCAGCTGCTTACACCCCCACAGGTAGTCCTCCTGCACCCGGGAGTGCACGTAGCCTACACACACACACACACACGTGGACACACGCACGGACGCGGTCACGTATGCACGGACACACACACACACACAAACATGCATGGACACACACACACAAACGCGCATGGACACACATGGTCACGTACGCACGGACACACACACAGAGACACTTTTATTCATAAATCCTGAATTAAAAAAAACTACAATCCACACTGAATTCCTCCTCGAGCTTAACAATAAAAACGTAATACTGGATTGATGCACAAAAAACAAAGCTCAGTTCTCACCACTGGGCAGTATAGTTGGTTTCCAGGCTTTGAGTACGCTGGTTATGCTTTGACCGAATTTCGTGTAAAACAAGTCCGCAAAAATGTTCTCCATTCTGTTATTTTCAAAGAGGTGCTGTACAAAGAGAAGGGAGGGGCCGTGAGCACACGCGTGTGCGGCCTCGTGTTCCGGTGAAGCAGCTGTAGACGTGTGGCTCCTACCTGCTGGATGCCCAAGCAGAGGTAGTAGATGCTGTCAGGACCGTACGCTTCTCCGTTTGGACGGCGAACTTCACTGAGGAACTTGCAGAGGCCATAGCTCAGCTCAGCTGTGCTACACTGCAGTGGGTCCTCTCTGAGCTTCATGCTGCGAGCTGGGTCACCAGAGGAACGAATCAGCGTAGCCAAGACTTAACGCCACAAATTCTAACTCCGCTAAGACCTAGCTTTTCAAAAATGATATATTTCTACACAGGTAGGGTGGTAAGCTGGTCTCGCCGAGCTTTGACCTGTTTTCACAGCAACAGAAAAAGCGATGAGCTCCGACATTTAATTCGTTCTGCTCAGATAAGGCACATATCCAAACTTTTTTCCCCCACATTGCTCTGCTTTTCACAAAAAATCAGATATTTCATGGGAAAAGGCCGATTTAACGGTCCATGAATTTGATAAGGCCCTATACTATAAGGTACAACACGAAGTGGGGAAATACAGACAAATGCACCCAGGCAGTAAGACCACAGGTCTGAAAAAGACTCACAGCCCAATTTGGGCATCTCCATGTTGGGCTGGTTGTTCCTCCAGCAGATCCAGCTCCTCCATGCCTGGATGCCATACTCTTTTTGGAGCTTGGAGACGTCGGGAAGAGCAGCACCAGCCGGCGGTGGAGCTGGTTCACGCTTGCGGGCCTGCAGTCAAACACCAGACCCTGGTCTCTCACAGGCTCAAGAATAAACCAGAGCAAGAAGAAACTATAGGAATACGACCACTAGATCGGTTATTAGGTGCTACGGGAATTAAAGCAGCAAATCCTAGCCGCCTATCGTCTAAGAGAGCGTTTGTATGCTTGATGAAGGCCGTTCGTACTCGTTTCTTCTGGGGCAAGCCATCGCGACCTCTCCTGCGCGGTCTCAGCCGGGTGTCGGCCTGGGATTTCTCCTTTTTGGCCTGCTGCTCCACAAGCTCAAAGCACTCTGCCAATCATGAGGTCAAGCATGAGCAATCTGGTAATGGTTGAGGGAACATACCTCAACGCTCGCCTGCTATGCTATAGGGGACGAGCGAGAACAGGTGCTCTTACCAATTGGAAAATCGGCCTCCAGGTCCATATGTGACTCTGGAGCGGGGGGGCTGGGAGACTGATGGGAGGGGGGGGCTCTCTCCTGCTCTGAGGCACGTCTCCCTCGTGCGGCACCCGGGACCTCCTCCGAGCTGAGATGGCTGGACAAGGCTTCCAAATCAACATCTTCAGTGAAGTTATCATTTTGGTCTGAGGAACAAGACAGGTGCTATGGGTTAACCACCCTAGATGCAAACCAAAGAAGTTGAAAACATCCATCACCGAAGATCACATTCTGTGACGGCCATTTTGCGTAATTCATAACTTGTGAATTAATGTTTAGTACCTTCACCCAGATATTTAAGAGCTTCGTTTAGGAGTCATACACAGTCTTGCATGTAACCATTTCACTGCATTTTACAGTTCACAACTTACACCAGTGACAGGAAAGCAAATAAAAACGCAATATCTTGAAAATAATAAACGCATAACGCTATTTACATTTCCAGTTAGAAGGCCTTCAAAAACAACTAGACTGAATGGAAATAACTATCGTTTCCCTGCTTTTCAAAAATAAATTATCAGAACTTAAACTAAAACAGAACATCGAGTTTTGAGATTTAAATTGTGTTTGATGAAACCAACTGTAAACTTGACCATTTCAGACAGATTGTGTTGTGTTATTACATGCTCTGCTCCTACTCAGCAGATAGACTGTGTTGTGTTATTACATGCTCTGCTCCTACTCAGCAGATAGACTGTGTTGTGTTATTACATGCTCTGCTCCTACTCAGCAGATAGACTGTGTTGTGTTATTACATGCTCTGCTCCTACTCAGCAGATAGACTGTGTTGTGTTATTACATGCTCTGCTCCTACTCAGCAGATAGACTGTGTTGTGTTATTACATGCTCTGCTCCTACTCAGCAGATAGATTGTGTTGTGTTTCATGCTCTGCTCCTTCAGCAGACATGCTCTGCTCCTACTCAGCAGATAGACTGTGTTGTGTTATTACATGCTCTGCTCCTACTCAGCAGATAGACTGTGTTGTGTTATTACATGCTCTGCTCCTACTCAGCAGATAGACTGTGTTGTGTTATTACATGCTCTGCTCCTACTCAGCAGATAGACTGTGTTGTGTTATTACATGCTCTGCTCCTACTCAGCAGATAGATTGTGTTGTGTTATTACATGCTCTGCTCCTACTCAGCAGATAGATAGACTGCAGATAGTTGTTGTGTTATTACATGCTCTGCTCCTACTCAGCAGATAGACTGTGTTGTGTTATTACATGCTCTGCTCCTACTCAGCAGATAGACTGTGTTGTGTTATTACGTGCTCTGCTCCTACTCAGCAGATTACCTCCATGGGAGACAGCTTGCTCTCTCTCACTGTCCTCTGCCACCATCTCAGCCATCATGATCAGATCGGCCTCCAACGGGTTCTCTGGGATCTTCTCCTTGATCTTCTGAATGGTCTCCACAATTTGCTCAGCACTGTCCAGAGTTGTGGGCAAAAACATGGGAACCGGCACCTACAAGGCCAGAGAGATGGAGAAGGGAGGTGGTGCTCTTTAGGTGGTGCTGGTGGGGAGGCACTGCATAGATGGAGTTATGTGCATCCACATCATGTCTGAATAAGGTCCAGATATGGACAGGAAGCAGCTCACCGGTAGAGGAAGTCCTACACCAATTGGCGTGTACTGTGTGTAGAGGTGCATAGGTACAGGCACAAATATTGGTACAGGTAAGGGCAACACTATGACTTTGGGTGGGGTTTCATCTGTGGGCAAAAAAACATATAACCATACACAGAGAATGATGAGTACTGTGAGCATGTGTTACATGCGTTACACGTAGTGATATGATTTCAGTACCTGTTTGTGTGGTGGTGTCCGATGCGTTGGGCTTGCAGGAGGTGCCCTTGTTCTGGTTCAGGGGTTTACAGAGCAAAGCTTTGTTCTTCAGGATTCTGGGGGGAGGAGCTGGAGGCAGCTTTGCAGCGTCCGTCTGTGTGCTGGCCTACGAAGGGGCAGGTTACTGCTCGAAAAAACATCTCGCCAGCTCCTCAAAACCAGTACATTTTCAGCGTAACTACCAATTTAACACCCCACAATCAAAGCCACGGCTCACGGCATATGGACGGCAGCAAATACCCGAGCAAACAGCCGCCACCAACATTCACGCAGAGGGACGCACTGTGCACACTCACATGTCCCATGACTTTCACCCCAGCAGGGACGGTTCCTGAAACAAAGGAAAGACTTCATGGGAAGCCCCTGCAATGACAGACTCGCTCAGGTGCTGACGCAATTGTGGGTGGGCGCCCCCCAGAGGAAGAGGAAGTACCTTGCAGGGCTGTATTCCCCATCGCAGGAGGCTGTCCATTGGTGAGGTTGGACAACGATATGACGTTGGCGATGACAGGCGTGGCGTCTTTCAGCCCCAGGGGCGTATGAGCTGCATTGCTGTTGGGAGCTGCAGTAGGAGTCGCGGGCGCTATGGGAACTGGCCCTACGGAGATTCAGAGTGGTTGGGGTGAGAAAAGGGGCAATGGCGGGGGGCGGACGCCAAAATGTCTGCTGGCAAGGCTTTCCTAGGTCTCACCCTGTGTGGGCGGAGCCTTGGAGAAAGGCTTGATGGGCGTGGCTGCACTGCCCTGCATGCTGCAGAAGTACATGAGACACTGCAGGTTGCAGAAGTGCTTCATCTTGCCGAGCCACTTCACAGACTCCAGCATCTGCCTGGTGCGCTTGCACGTGCTGCACTTCGCCACCTGCCCGGCGCACGTGAAGGGCGACACGTTAACACGTGAACGAGCTCACTCAATGCCCGTGCTGGACTCTTATTGTTTAAAAGGGAAAAAGGCGGCAAAATGGTTTTTGAAGCATTACCTCGCAGAACAACAGCGTGTACTGTGACAAACATTCGTTCCCGCAAAACTCCTCCTTTTTGCCCCCGAAGACACTGGTCACCACAGTCTGGGAGGTGCAGCTGCAGTAGAGGCAGCTGCGACAGTGCTGCTTCCCCCAGCGTTTGGCCAGGTCATGCTTGTACAGGAGCTTGCAACCTGGGAAGTGACAGACATTTGGACCCTGAGGAGACCTGAGACGACCGGGCTAGGTGCTACAGCAGAGCCAGCACAGAGCGAGAGGAGCCTACCCTCACTGCAGAAAGAGCAGTCCACGTTGTTGATCCTCTTCACCTCCTTCACCACCTTGTCGAGTTTGCAGTACACGCACTGCGCCATAATGTAGTTGGTCCTCCTGAACTCGTCGATACAGGCCTTGTCACAGAACACGTACATCTTTCCCTGCAAGATCATATACAACGCAAAGTCTGCAGTTAAACCCAGGACGGAAATGGTCATTCTTCATTCCGTAAATGTCAAGAAAACAAAACAAACAAATAAACAGGAAACAAAAAAACAGGCTCCAGATTCCATTCAACACAGTGCGGACGTCTAAAGACGGAGCACGACGCTCGGAAGGGAGGAACCTTAAAGTCCAGCAGCTCCGGCTTGCGGAAGAAGGAGCGTTGGCACTGGGCGCAGGGAATCTTGGTCACCGCTGGGATGCTGAGCACTCCAGAGGCTTTGGACTCCACAGGGACGGGTTTGGGCGGGACCAGCTTGGGAGCGGCCGAAGCCACGCTGACCGAAGGCGCCACGTTGAGCTGGTTTTGAGAGTTGGCCTTGTTGAAGGAGTCCTAAAGAAAGAGGGACATGGACGTGATCCAAAGAGGACAGACAGCACGCGCAGGGACCCACACAGAATGTTCTGGAGATGAAGTAAAGCATGGGGTCCTTTGGGGCTACCTGGAAGGACACCACGCAGGAGAAGCAGCAGAAGTTTCGGATGGTGCCATCAGACATGGCCAGGTGGTACTGAGGCACTTGGACCTGCTTACAGTTGTTACATTCTAGAGCAGCACCTAAATGTGGGTGAGGAAGAGAGAGTGAAAAAGAGACAACAATAGAGACAACAATTCAGCAAACGGAAAGTTGGGAACCAATGTGAGAAACTCCACAGAGACTGTAAATCTTAACAGCATATACTCAAGGATTTTTTTGTTTATTTCTTTGTGCTAGATCTTCATCTATCCGTTGTGGTTTGTGATCTCTTCATCCACTCAGACGCTTTAGACATTACACGCGATCTGGCTGGGGTGGCCCAGCGGTGCGCATGGCCACGTTACCCGAGGAGCTGACTGTCTGCACTTTGTGTGCGGTCACACATGCGGAGGAACAGAAGAGCTCCCTGGTGCCCTCCTTGTTCGTGTTCTCCACCATCTCCGCCATGGAGCGATAAGCCCGGCACATTGTGCAAGGAACGAGCTTGGTGTACTTCTGCAGAAGAAAATATTGCACATTGCAAAATATTAGATACATTGCCATCTGTGTTTCTGGTTAGATGTTACATGTGATGATTGCACAGGCGGTTTTACCTTTTTAAAGGAAGTGATGCAGTTCTGGCCGCAAAACTTTTTGACGGTGCCCTCGAACAGCAGAGCGGAGCACTGGCCCTCTCCACTGTAGCAGTAGCCTCCACAGTGGACGCAGCAGTTCATGGTCAGCTTATTGGAGGCCCTGAACTGGTTGAAGCAGGTGTCGCTGCACAGCTTGTGGACGCTCCCCATGAAGTTGACCTCGTGTCGCATCTAGGGAAGGAGACGGAGGAGCTTTAAGAGGAGACTCACGACAGCCGCCGCCTCTCCAACACGCCTCCCCACAGGGCGTCTGCCCAGAGGCTTCTGGGACTGGCCTGCAGAGACGGGGGGAGGGGCTCGTCCTACACACGGCCCAGCGCCCACTTACACTGCAGGTCTTCTGGCACATGCTGCATTTGGTACTTTTCTGGTCAGCGGCGAGCACAGAGTTGGCGCCGTCCCTCTTGTAGTTAAACGCGCTGAGGCACTTCTGACTGCAGAAGTCCTTCACTGCCCCTGCGGAGTCCACTGGGGCGATGATCACATCCTTTGGGTTGGCAATCTCTCTGTGTAGGTGTGAAGATTGAAGAAGCCGTGCTTAGACAAACGGGTGCGTAAAAACCCATCACTGCAAAAGGCTCTTCAGCTTTAAACTTTTGCTTAAAAATTTAATAATTTTGGCCAAAACCTTAAGGAATCTTAAGAGAAGAACTGCTATACACACTTGAATGTACAAAAATCTTGTTCCAGCTCCATAAACCAAAGACAAACATTATTAGCCCTTATCCAAAATAAATATTTGAATGTGAAACTCGTATGCTGCTCCCATTCCCAGCAGCAATTTGTCGTATAAAAACACAGAGACTGATTGGACTCGACACTGATTTGGATAAAAAAATATATTGTTTCTATGCTTTTCATTTAAAAAAAAAAAAGAAAGTAACAAAACAAGCCAGTCTCGAGCTTTAAAAGCGAGTCTGATTAAACAAACTCTGCACTTGGCCAGCGTAGACAGAGGGTGTCATTACAAACATGGCGCTTCTTCTCCCAAACACCCCCACTGGAGACACTCACTTCAGGCAGTAATGGCAGGTTTTCTTGGCCACGGGCTTGACCAGCAGCTGGGTGGTGGTGCTACTGCAGAGGCACTGAGGTGAGCAGTAGAGCTGTTGACAGCCCTTCCGCTGGAACGCCGTCTGGCCCTTCAGGAGGACTTTCTTACAGCCCGAGCACACAACACACAGAGAGCTGGCGGGGGCCACGGGGGGGGCGGCAGGCGAGGAGTTGGACGAGGCCTTCGCTGATGGGGCCAGGCCTACAGATCCTGAGCTGGACCCTGGGGGGGGCAGAGAGAACGTAGCAGCCGAAGGGGACGGCAAGCTTGAATAGACAAAACATCCAACGACACCTTCGCATTTTCGCACCTATAGGTGGAGGGTTTCCCCCGACAGAGAACACCGCACTGATCTTAATCTCGTCTGAAGCCTTCTGGGCAAATTCCTGCAATCCCAATAAAAAAAAATATGTCAGCAAAACAAAGACAATACTTAGTAATATACTTAGAAATAGTATTATATAGTTATAGCAGAACTTGAATCCCATCTAGAGTGCGTCTCTTACTGCACTGATATTATTCCTTTGAGAAAAGAGAAAAAAAAACAACAAAAAACATGAAATTATATATATTACACAAAACGTATACTGCATATTCGCCTACAAACTCGCATTACTAGTACTCGTGTCAGCTGAGAACGGGGAACATGCAGAACTCACTTCAGTCGTGTCCGGTTCGTCCTTGACCCGCCCTGCAGGAGCCAGAGGAATCAGAGCTTTCTCATATTCCTCATCCATAGGTTCATCCTTGATCTTCACTGGTGGTGAACCAGAAGCGAGGGGGGCGGTTTTCCTTTCAGCCTCAGCCACAGACTGAACTTGATGCACTGTCTGCAGTACGAATGTTTTAATTGTGAAACATGCACATGCTTTAATTTGCATTCCTGACTTGTGCATTAAAAGGCTTACACAGACAGAACACTCACCTTCTGCACAGGCAGGTCCGTAAGCCCCTCCTTTGACTCTTGACATATCTTGTTTTCTATTGGACAATCACAATTTAGATCACTTTATGACTTCAGTTGCTCACAAATGGAGAGCATGCTTTCAAAGTACGTGAAAAATTTGATATCTCACCTGATCCATCTGATCTGTCAGAATGAAAGTCCTGGGACGAGTCTTTAGAAGGCTGATCTTTGCTGTTCGCGGGCTTCAACTCAGGTCTCACCTCCTCAAATGGGCTTTCGACTTTACCTTTGACAGAAACTAAAAAAAAGGGGGAAAAAAAGAAATAAAATCACAGGAAAGCCTGAAAGGCTATTTATATGGATGCTAGACCCATGTTTTATATGACTTTAGTCTGAAGGGCTGTGACTTTCTAATAAATAACCAGTGTATTGACTATGAAGTTCACCTCTGATGCACTGATTGGTGTCTTGTAAAAGACAGCAACACTGTTCACATGCACAGAGACCACTATAGGATGGTAAAGTAATATGTCACACACCAATGTTAAGGCCGTTGGCTGACTGCTGCTCATCGTCTTCCTGCATCTTCTCTTCCGTTTGGTCTGTATCCATTGGAGTCACAGCAGAACTGTCACTCCGTGGGTCCTCCATTGTACTAATAACACTCTCCTCTAAAGAACTTTGGTTCTTCTTCTCATCTTCCTGCTCTTCCTGGTGCACGTCTCCTGCTGGTGACTCCCCATCCTCCTCTGACTTGTCCTGCTCCATTTCTTCAGTTTCATTGTCCTCCTCTTTCCGCGTCTTCTCACACTCCTCTAATGTGTACTGCTCCACTTCAGGATTCACCTTTTCGGTTTGGTTCTCAGGTTGTTCTCCATCCTCCTCTTTTGGAATGCTCTGTCCCTGTTCACACATTTCCTCCCCAGAACCTCCATCTGCTTCTGGTGGAAAAACGAGTGCTGGTCCTCCCTCTTTCTCCTCCTGACTGTCTTCTTCCTTATCCATGATCTCATCTGGATTTTTGTCCTCCAGATCTTGCCCAGCGTTTTCCTTCTCCAACTCTCCGTCTCGCTCTTGCCTACTGGCCAAATCTTCATCCCTCATCTCTTCTGGAAACTTCTCCCGTTCCTCGTCCTGACTTTCTTTACATTTTTCCGCCGCCACATCGCCCTTTAGTTCTTTGTCTTCACACTGATTATGGCCCACACTATACTTGTCGGCCTCCTGGTCATGCTCAACATTTTCCTTCTCCACCTCCTTGTCTTCTGTCTGCCTGAGCGTCAAATCTTGATTCCCCATCATCTCAGTTTGCCTCCCCTCTCCGTCCCGCTGACCTCTACTCTGCCCTGGTGTGTTTTGAGCTCCAGCTTTGGGATCTACAGACTCTCTCTGCTCCAGCCCACTTCCCTCATCCTCCCTTTGCTTTTGGTCTCGGTCTTGCTGCGTTGTCTCCTCACTTCCAAGCGTCCCACCTGCCTCTTCCTGAATCATCTGATGTTCCTTCTCTTCCGCAGATACGTTTACTTCCCTGCCTACTTCTTTAGTCTCCGCCCATTCATTATCACTTTTCTTGCTCTCCAGTTGACTCTCCTGATGTCTGATGTCTGGTTCATTCACCTTCTTCTCATTCTGAATACCTTCCATCGGGTCCTCATTCGGTTCGGATTCAACTATTGCTGCCTGCATGGTGCACAGCCTCCCTGTGTTCACTTGGATGGGGGAGACTTTTTTATTCAACATGCCATTAGTGTAACTTATTGAATCCCCATCGGGCTGGTCAACAGAATTCTCCCCCACTTGTAAGCTGGTCTCCATTCGTGCTTCTTCTAGAGACTTAAGGGAGTCAGACATCTCTCTGAAAGACATAAGCAAACATACGTCGTGGCAAGTATTAATTTGAACATCCTATTTTCTTTTAACAATGTCACTCCACAACCTACTCTGGTTCGGTGTTGCCGAAGAGAGCATTTTACACGACTGATTAATGCGTTACTGTCAGCACAACTTTAAACATGGTTTCTGTACAGTAGATGTGAATTAAAAGCTAAGAAGCAAGCTAGTCCCTTCACGGTGTGTCTTGAGTGGTAGCACCCGTAGCTATAGTACTATGCATGTTGCAGGATAAATAAGAGCTATCCAGGAAACATTTAGACCTTAAACACCTCTCGTTTGCAAATCACCCCCCGAGCACTTAATTGCCTTTTCCGTACAATCAAAACTGAATAAACCCGTTTTGTTGTGTTCGTGTGAGATCGCTCTGACTTTTATTTACAACAGCGCAGCAGGATGCGGGCACTGGGGCTGTGTTGAGAGGCTGTGTAGGTGCCACTGTTAAGTCAGCCGCGTGCACAGACGTTAGCTCTCAAACGGGGCAAAACGCAGATACACCACCAGGCCTCGTGTCTACTGCAACGGCACTCCAAATATGGTGCAGAGTCGCCAAAACTACGAGTGCAGCTAGCTTAACCTAGCTATCGTCTGTACGGTTCTTGCACGGCAGCTGCGTTGCCTAGGGTTAGCTCTGTAGCTAGCCGCAGACTGTAAACAACACGCGGAGCAGTCAACAGTCCAACTCTTTTTAATACTTTACTTACCTAAGGACGCGAAGACCCTACAGATAACAAGTGGTGACATAGAACGACCCATGCGCACCTGTGGCAAATATATTAGCGCTCACCAGTATGCAAAAATAAGAGTTAACATATGTAACGCAAGTAGTCTACTCTATTGATAGGCAGCTAGCTAGCTAGCTAACTCCCGCTAGCTAAATCACTTCCGAACGCTGAACGCTCCCACGGCAGGAAAGCGCACAACGCTGCAACAGCTGCCACCTACCGGCGGAAATGGGAATTCCTCTGTGCGAGATTTTTGCGCTCAAGCTAAGTTTACACTTTAAAAAGGACAATATTTATATTTGCATTGCCTTTGATATAAATAAATTATTAACATGCCATTTAAAATCTAAGCAAATTATGCTATCTATTTTAAAACTTAATGTTGTGACCAAAAGACCAAATAATCTTAGCTGGCACATCCACAGAAGCGTCGTTAGAGATAGGCCTAAACCTTGAATGATTTTCCATCTCAGGTTTATTAAAACAGCGCTCCTTAGAACTAGTGACACAAGGATACCGCTTGTTTAGCTCTTCACCGTGAATTAAACATGGTACATGTTGATCGTATAAAATGTTCATAGCATGGTCGAATGAACCAGATGTTATCATAGGAAGTGATATACACACACTGCATTTTATTAAAATAAATATTGTGATTAAAAAAAGTAATTCACCTCGTTAAGTGAGTCAATATGCTTAATTTGCTCAATTCATCTTTTATTTCTGAAATGGATAACTGGGATAAACACAATGTCAGAACCATGGCACAAAATTTACTTATGTCATTAACTGGACTAAATTGGGTTTTAAAGCTGTGGCAGAATCGGTCTTAGGTGACTTTCTTTCCCTTTGTTGGTGCAACAGGATGGTGACATTGTTGTCTGTGTCATCCATAAAACCCTCATCAACTGATTTGCTGTCTCCATCATCTTCCTCTTCAGTCCCCTCAATAGGCAGAAAGACGTGGAGCTGTGTCCGGGCTGTTGGAGTAGGTGCAGTAGGTAAATGCCGGCGGGGAAGACAATGCGTCCCTCTGACAGATAACGTCTCCTCATGGGGACGCTGGCAGTGCTGTGGCACCAAATGTCTCAGACCGCATTGTCCGAGAGCCAGTCTCTGAGCTGGGGCAACGGGCTGATCGAACCGTGGACTGGGCCTCAGAGGGCGAGAAAAGTGGGTGTAAATAGGACGGCGGGTATCTGGCGGGCCTTCTGAGTTTTTAAAAGACTTGCAAACAGAAAGAGATGAAGTGCGTCTCCAAGGTGAAGGGTGATTTGGAGAAAATGCCTGAAACAGCAGCGGCTGGCGTGGGGTGCAGAGGGAGGGCTCTGTGACACTGGGGATGTTCAACGGACAGAAGAGCATTGAGAGAAATAAAAGCAAAATCATTAATATGGCTTACAAAAACTGGCGTCGGTTGCGACAGAACAGCCCACAGAACCACATTGGTGAAATGACATTTTATTTACCTGAAAATCCTATGGAAAGAAATACAAGTTCTCTGCATTTGTTAACATTTTAATGATCTCGTCTTCTCTGCTGGATTCATAGTTGGTGACATACTGAATTAAAGGAGTTCTCAGTTACTTAGTGGCCTGCAAACCATCAGTTAAATAGGCTGATAGGACTGTGTTGTGCGAGTCTGTTGCCATTTGAAAAGTGTAGCTCAGGTTTCCAAGCAGACTGCCTCTGATATGCAACGATAAACATACTATGACAAAATCCTCGTACTAGTTCAATTATTCATTGACCAAAACAAATCTCAAGTAAAATCCCAGTTTACAGTTTTTTACAGTTTTTTCTTCCCTTACTCTTTTAAATATTTTTTTTAGGCCTTAGTCATTGCCTTACCTGAGCGGTACCACGGACGTCCAACGATGTATTGCTCTAGGCAGTGATGGAAATTTCAGAGCTTCCCTGATACTGGGGCCACTGTGCAGAGGGAACATGGAGTTGGAGAGCAGGTATGTGCGACTGAGGGCTCGGCTTCTCTGCGCTGCCTGCTGGCGTTTCAGCTCCGCAGAGCTCATGCCAAAATAGTTCTGGGCTCCACTCATGTCTAAATATGCTGCAGTCAGAAGAACAGGACTGTGGTCACCTTTAGGGGTGCATGTGTCCAAACAACAGACATAAATGATTCATGTGCATTAAAGATGCAAAAGTCAGTCCGCTGCTCACACGCAACGCAATCTACAGTGCCCTCCTGCCCTCCTCCTGCTGCCCCAGGTCGGCTTACAGCCACCAGAGGGCCAGATGTCACACAGCATAACGGAGTTTTATAGACCTGGGTCAACAACCATCCACAATGTGAACAGCAGACCATGAGGTGTGACGCAGGCTAAAACAGTAACAGCGTGTTCTAAACTGCGTATGTGACCATTCCACAGGCTATACCACAAAATGAGTCTTTGAAGCAGTTAGGTGAAGTAAAGAAGTTACGTAATGTTTCTTAGACACAGATATGAACGTAATTAATGTAACCTGTGAGCTTAAGTAAACCTGTGAGCTAAGTTGCATTTGATGGTCTTTTAGATCGCCAGCATTTTGAATTTATGACTGAACTTGACAAGTTCACATTTATTTTAAGCTGATTGACATTAGTCTAATACGGACACAAGGTGTGTTTAGATGTCATTTTAAGACATTTTTCAGAGGTACCCATTTAAATTGCACTGTAAGGTAGCATTAAGACATTTTACTCTAGAATGTAAGGAAGCAGTAATAAGGAAATGAATACAAACATTACATTTGAGTTTTATTTATTCCATATGCAAGTGAATAAAGCAATATAGCATAAACAGCGTATTACAGAAGCTCTTCAGCTTGCCACTGAATAATGCACAGCAGATTCACAGCAACTTCTGTTTTGTGTCATCAGTTCACAGGTGCCTGGGCCTCTATTGCTGTATCAGTGCCAGAACTGAAAGTCAGTGAGCTACAACAGTGTTGCAGCATTCAGAAGACACACCCCTGCATTTACATGGCTGTATAAACATGCAGAAGACACACCCCTGCATTTACATGGCTGTATAAACATGCAGAAGACACACCCCTGCATTTACATGGCTGTATAAACATGCAGAAGACACACCCCTGCATTTACATGGCTGTATAAACATGCAGAAGACACACCCCTGCATTTACATGGCTGTATAAACATGCAGAAGACACACCCCTGCATTTACATGGCTGTATAAACATGTAGAAGACACACCCCTGCATTTACATGGCTGTATAAACATGTAGAAGACACACCCCTGCATTTACATGGCTGTATAAACATGCAGAAGACACACCCCTGCATTTACATGGCTGTATAAACATGCAGAAGACACACCCCTGCATTTACATGGCTGTATAAACATGCAGAAGACACACCCCTGCATTTACATGGCTGTATAAACATGTAGAAGACACACCCCTGCATTTACATGGCTGTAGACCAGATTCCAGATACAGTCATGTTCTGAAGAGGCCGCTCTTATAACTACTTTTGGTTTTGAGATGGGAACACAATTTTGTAATTATTTTTCCCCGTGCCCCATGGGACATACATTAAAGCTTCAGTGTTGACACTGAGGATTTAACTCTTAATTCATAAGTAATATTTTCATGTAACAAAGCAAGAACTGCACAACATGCAAACATATATATATATATATAGAAGTATGAAAAAGTTCCACAAATGCTGCCATTCTAGTCGATGAATGTTGTGGTCATTCGTCTCACTCCGGGTTCATCTGATGAGCTGACACTCCACCTAAAAAGGAAAAACAAAACACAATCTAATAAGCCGCATATGAAACAGCCTTAAAAAAGTCAATTTAAGGCTCAACTGGGTGGCTGTATTTTTGGGATGATTTAATGATTTTTCAAATGGAGTAATTCTGAGGAAACCGCATAGCAACAAAATGGAATAAATAGGAAGTTTCCTTCCTATTTATTCCATTTTGTTGCTATGCGGTTTCCTCAGAATTACTCCATTTGAAAAATCATTAAATCATAAAATCATTATCATAAAATCATTAAATCATAAAATCATTAAATCATCCCAAAAATACAGCCACCCAGTTGTCCTTTGTCCAAAGTGCAAAGGATTGAAAATGACAAGTTAAACATACATTAGATGTAGTACATAAGATGTAGTACATTAGATGTAGTACTCCAACAACCTACAATGTCTAGCTACTGTTTCAGAAACCAACAATGTCACCGTGAAATATTTGGTTTTTACTATAAATGTTGAACTGAATTAAAATGTTACCCAGGCGATATTGGTTAAATGTTCACACAATGCAAAACTAACTGACCTCTGCCCACATAGTGGGCAAAAATGTCAATGTACAACCATACCATCTCTGACATTCTGTGCACTTTACAAATTAACTTAACACGCACTAAAACAAAATGCTTCATCTACTGACCTGCTGAAGATCCACCACTCAGTCGCTGTCTTATTCCACAGCATTACGTCTCTTATAGCCATATAATGGGTCTCTGCGCATAGACTGCAAATTTATTCGATGGACTAGGACGGAGCATAAAATGTCGCTTTATTAAAACCCATCTTGAGACGGTGGAAAACAGATTCAAACAATAAAAAATGTCATACTTGATAAAATCAAGGATTCAGCTTGTTCACTGCAGTCATTGTACATGGCAGAGATATGAACAACAGCAGTGCAGATTATGATTTTTTTTTTTTTTTTTAATATACTCTGCTGGTTTTACGTGGAATCCAGTATTGCGAATACTTTCAAGGAAAGAAGCTCAACTTTAGCTTTTGTTACTTACCATATTGTCAAAATATGTAGCCTTTCAGCCTCCCTCAATAACGTGAGGTTCCTGCAGTGAGAGACACACACAGTGAGCAATCGAGCAAAAAGGCAAGTGCACATGGTACTTTGATATAATTCCGACTGACTAGGCTAACGCAGATTTAAAAAAAGGGGGGAACCAATCTGAGGGGGAAATTCTGTCAATAAATAGTGGAATTAAATGGTAGACCAAAAGACAAGCAGTTATTCCTGCTGGACCCTTAAAAATAAAACAGAGACTTGTGAGAAGTCCACGCCTGCACGCTAACTGACCTCTTCAGGCACTCAAGTGGTGAGGTGACCATGTGGATAGTTACTTTCTGAACAGGTTACATATGGACACAAGTCACATTTTGAATGTCTAGTGTGTGCTGGTTGAATAAATATGAGAAATGTTCTCTTGTTCACTCAAGTCCTAAAAAGGAAATTGAGAATGAAGCTAAGACACTCAATGGATAGTCCATTAAAAGCCACATCATGACGCTTATCTCTACATAGACAATATCACCTTGTTCCGAATGCTGAGTATCTAGAAGTGTAGGATTCTGAAGAATTGCAGCAAGGTCTGGCTCTTCGCAGACAGCCGTGAGGCAAAGAGGGGAGTTCTGGCATCACACTCCCTCAGGTGAAGTGAAGCACAACCAAATAACCACAGTCACAGACTGGGAGAATGAAAAAAAAAATGGATCACAGTGCAGACAAACAGAGACACACTCACCAACCCACCCCTGAACAATCATGATTCTGACCACGTACTTCAAATGCTCCAGGATGCCTCAACAACACTGGGATGCACAAGCAGCAAAAGCCTTTTACCAGGTTCAGGGACATTTTGCACCATGTATATGGTAAAATGCAAATCTGACACGTGGATCACTAAGACGATTGATTTGTTATACAAGAAAATCACAGTGGAACCGTATAATGCAGCCAACCAGCAAAAGGAACTGTGAAACAGTTACCGATATGATGAAACTATGGGAATAGTGAATTGACAAACAAAAATTAGTTGGATTTAAGGTCCAAATAAACCATTAAACCAAATTCTATTACAGAATGACAAGACATTTGCCTGATAGTTTATTAAACGTAGTTATATACCAAAGAAAATCTACACAAAATCTATCGCACCAGCTGAAGAACGGAGACCCATCACAGTTAAGAGTCAAAAGCATCTATAACAGATTTACAGTGATGCCTGTTGTAATGGGTAGCAAAACAAAACGTGTATTTAATTGCAATATGTGTACAAAAGAATAGAAGTACATTTTAATTTGATGTTTGGGGGAATTGTATTTTACATGTGATGTTTTAAATGTTTTTTGACTTTATATCCTTATATGTTTATATATTCATTTACATTTATGGCATTTAGCAGACGCTCTTATCCAGAGCGACTTACAAAAACTTATATTCAGTTTATATTTGCATATTAAATATTAATTCCGGTAACGAGACCCCAACCCCAGCCAACCTGCGCTAATGTTGCCATCCTGTAGTCTCCAAAAGACAAAGGTTCAGAAATGTAACTGTACAGTTCAAGCTCATTCACTTTTTGAGAAAGTTGTCCATTTGCTTTGACAGTCCAGTACAAAATTAGCTTTTGAATCAGAGATTCCTCAAGAGGAAAAGGAACCACTACTTCACTTCCACAAGTGCCATGCATCTCTTCTTCAGAATGCAATGACATCAATACATATCATGGCCCACTGAGTCAGATATGTTGAAGTGCACTGATAAGTGGGACATACAAGGTCTACACAATGTCTTTACTATAGATGTTGAGACTGCTTGACGGGACAGAGTCCATAAAGGCTGAAGCCATACAGATGTTTAGAACATCTCCATGAACGACGCCATGAAAAAATCAATTTGATCCAATACTTCTCCAAGACGCACTCAATTCTGATCCACCCGTCCCCAAAAACAGGTTGTAGTGACTGTTTCAATGATACTGCGATGAGCTTTTCTAAAGGTTTTTGAGTTTTACTTTCAAACAGGTTCACACAATACCACCCCATCCCCGTCACCCACAACATGTTTAGCAACTGCGTAACTACAGGGCGCTTGTCTGTTGCAGTCCACAGAAAATGGCGGAGATTGCAGACCACTGCTCCACAGAGGAACTTAAACCTAGTCCACAACAAAGAGAAAACAAATTCTGCACTGTGAATCCATTTACAGAAGTGTGATGCCAGAGCCCCTGTGAACATCAACATGTGAGGTGAAACAGGGAGTAAAAGAAGCCTTGCACATTTTTTTTTTTTTTTTTTTTTAACGAAAGACATGTTCACTTACCTTCTCTGACGATATGCAAGCAAACCCTCTTGATGTTAACAAGTCCAGGCTCAACTGTCCACTGATCTGCAGAACTACCCATCCTCACTGTAACCAACTGTTGGAGTCACAACTGTGGTGCGGGGCAAGCTGGATACTGGCCGCTACTGCTTAGCTACAGCACCAACATCCACGCCATACACATTACAAACACAGAGACAAGCTCTCCTCAAAGATGCATCGAGTCTTGAGAACCGGCAATGGCAACGGTTCTGTTGGACGAGTCGTTGTCGTCAAGCTTGCAGTCAGGTTTAGACAGTCTTGGACATTTCAGCCGTACTGCTGTATGAAAATGATTCTTTTGTGTTGGATACCACCTAATGATGTGTTAAACAGCATGTGTATTCATGCAAGAATGCATTATGCATTCAGTACGCTCACAGATGTTACATTATGTGCTTAAATTAGATTTTAAGTTATTTCAGTTAAAAATGTAATAAGAATGTTAAATGGCTTGTAAGGTTCACTAAAACATTCTGTCAGTTAAGTTGGGTTGAGCTCTGGAATCTTTGGTTTGACACCCCATTAGCCAATTTGTTTGAACAGATTTTTATAGTACATATGTAAAACCAGAATCATTTTTTTTTTCATTTGAATAATCTGCTGTTGCAACAACCCACACACGTATTTCAATGAAGGTTTCATTTAATAATTTTGTCTCCATGGGAAGTTTACAAAACAGGAGAAATATATTCCAAATAGACAATTTTTCTGTTTAACTAGGCTCTTAGGGTGTCGTTAAGTGAATTTATGATCTCGAATATTTATGTAGCAGAAACAGTGATGTAAGCAATAAAGATGATGTCATGAATTACCAAATATGATGAGGCATAAATCCCTTAAGGGTTTGTGCAGTGCACACATTAAGCTTCTCAGGAATGCATGTTCAAGTTTAACTTGAACAAGGAAAATCTAGCAGTTTGAAGGCTCTGCAATTAAGCACATAGAAAACAAATCTCAACTAATGTACTTATGCATTACATTGAATAGGGGGTCCAAAGTGTCAAAGATGTCTGATTAGATAATCAAAAGGCTGCAGATATCTGACTGCTAATTGGTTGGTTAAATTCCAAATGAGGAATCGGAACAGCCGGTTGGCTAAGCTTTGCAACTGAAAATATCAACAAACTAAAATGTGTAAAGGTGAACATTTTACCACGTTCCGAAATTCAAAGGTACTTATTTAACAAAAAAATTTCTGTAGAACCAAAGGCAGCAAGCACAATACTTTTATTTCTCTGCCACTTTTCTCTTCTTCCCCTGAAGGCTTGCAAGAGTCTACATGTTACAACTAAAACTGGCTCTTAAAATGTTGTTAAAACAGCTTGTGGGCCCAAAGACATTCAAGAAGTTAGCTAAAAAAAAAAAAAAAAAAAAAGTTATAATGCTGGAGAACACACTCCTGGTTGACAAGGTGACGTTTGTAGGACTGCATGCTGATTAGTGGAAGCCTTCTTGTATTGATAAAGATTGTTGTATTGTATCCAATGATTCTTGAGGGTTCTTCAGAATAGTCCTACATTTCCCATATAAAAAAAAACATAATCCTGTGTGACCTAGATGACGGTTCACCTTTCGAGACTGACTCCTCTCAAGCTTTTGTCCTCAGGCCATCTCCATGGTTCTCTTTGCTACTGTCCCTCTTGACTTGCTTACATACATTTCCATTCTCAAACTGTGCTCAATTCTCAATTGTATTTCTGAAATGCTGATTTATGATAATGTCTGTGGAATTGAATAAGTTAAAATATATAATAAACTAACAAATAATTCAGACTATATATATAACTATGTGTGTGTGTGTGTGTGTGTAAAAACATTCATGATAATAGCCAATTCTCAATGAAAATAAAGCTAATAGTCTGGTCATACAAATACATATACAATAAAGAAATAATTTAAAGCTCTAGACAGCCAAGTGCCCTTTTACCTGCTCTCCTAGGAAATTGGTTTCCCAGAAAATTTGAGATGCCCAGTTGCTATCAGCAGACAAAAACTGGACCCATACATGCCTACCCAGAATGTAGGCATGGGTTACATAATTTGTGTGTTCAATAACTGATCTAACATTAAAGATGGCTTCTAGTAAACTATATACAATTATAGCTGTAAGTCACCCCCCCCCCCCCCCCCCAAAAAAAGAAATAGCATTTTGCAGACAATCTGCCAATTACAGTCTGTATCATGTTGAAAGATGTAGGGAGCTGTTTTCAAGACAACATGAAACAGAAATCACCTTACCGTCTTACCGTAACACATTTTCAAGTAGAGATAGGATATTCAGGTGGGACATGATGTATGGCGAAACTTGATATTATCCACTGGGATTTGACTGGATCACTACAATGCAACAATATCGGTTGCCGTTTCAACCTCAGTGACATGAGTCTTTGAGTCGAACAAAACTCATTGGGCCTTATGCAAGAACATTTGTTGTGTAAGGGGTACCAAGTTCTCTTTTTTGGTCAAAATGTCAGTTTGAACAGCTTGTTTCACATCAGGTTCAACAAACACTAGTAATTTTGACCACTGTTATAATAACGCTAATGCCTCTGTCTATACAAGGGTGCATACATTTAAGAATTATGAATCAGTTAGCATATTTTGTTGACCAAAACGCGTCTTAAGTGCTCTGGCCCGTTTGTTCAGAGAAGCTTTTCATGAAATGCTGTATAAGGGTAAAACAGCGAACGTTCCTGCCTTTAGAGATCAGTAAATAAAAGTGCTCAGTAAACATTAATCCTAGAATTAAGAGCTGCTAAATCCTAAAAATGGGAAACAACTTGTGTTGTTTATGCAGTCACTTAAGGTCCATACCATTACAGACAACAAAACACCTTGCCAAAACAAGGTGCTCCATCACAAACAGGAGAGGACCAAGGGGGAAACTAACAAAAGTTCATCGCAGGCACTAGTAAGGAAGCTGAACAGAGACTCTCAATGTCAATATAGAACTATTAAAATCCATTTCAATACAAAACATGTCACTACATATTAAGTCAGTGGTGCAATGTGCATCATAATAGTGCATCAAGCCTTAGATTAATGCTGTCCTGATTTAGACTTGTGTTTTAAATATTGAAACTCAAATTTCAATGTATATATGAAATAAGAGTCCATGCATTTTACAGCATATCGTTTGTGCCCAAGAGAACATTCTGGTTACAGTGGCTCATATGGGCAATCCAAAAATGAATTTAATATTTATACCAATGGTTCTTGCATGAGGCCCATTGTGTTTTGATGGAAGATTATGCAAAAACAAGAATTATGTCCTTTTGCTGATGAATGCTGATGAATCCTGCATAATAGGACCAGGTAGATGAACTAATGAAGAAAAACAAACAAACAAAAAAATAAACAAAACCACCCTAGATGTCCAAATATTAAGACAGCACATGTATCCTTGGTCGCCTGCACAGTTATAAGGTATTTATTAAGACCATGAATGCAATATAGTTGTGAATTCAAATGAAGTAAAAGAACACCATGAATATTAATGTCAGAGACTATTACTTAAAAATGTATGATGCAAGTCAGTAGTGCTTCCCATATCAGAACCATATCTGCTAACAATTGAAGGAAGACTGTAAGAAAGAAAAGAAATCCAACATGCAGAGTCTGAAATGCAAAATTGATAGCTTGAACAAACGTCTGGAGAGGCAGAAGTACTTACATTTGATCGTTTACAATTGTCCACTTTCAACAGTATCAATGGAGACTTGAGCACTGCTGTCGTTGAACGCTTCCCTCCAGAACACACACACGTTCACCGGCTACTGAACCAACGCAGCTCAAATATTTACAGTGACAGGACATATCAGTATGCATGTCCCCTAAGCCTAGTATATATAATATAAATCACCTGTATAGAGTAACCTGCTCAGAGTCCAGCCCTGCACTGGGTTTAACCAGCTGAAACAGTGACACAGGTTATGTTCCTTTTTTTTTTATTCATTTGCTTTTAAAGCAGATTATGCACACCAGATGTCACATACAGTTTTATATTGATGTTAGTAATTACAACTGTCATTTAGCAATGCCAGTATAATTTAAAGAGCATTTTAGCTCACCTGAAACCTTGATTATCACAAAGCTCAAAATTCTAAATTAACTGCACTAATAGTCATCATAATTATAATAATAAATATTCATAAGAATTTATAATATTATGGAATCAGTCAAATAATGAATGAGTTGAGCTGTCAGGGATTTGAAAAATAAATTAATTTATTGATCAAAGTGCGACAACGTGTAAGATGTTCTATTCGGTTTTCAGTTATCTACAACTTGTGAAGTAAGAATAAGTTTCCTTCTGTCCTAATTTGGTGATTACATTAATCATTCCGGTTGCATAAAAATTATAATAATTTTTTTTATTAACTACAGCTGTGCATAAAATCTTTGTTTGATTAATCTTTCTGATGGTAACTGCAAACAGGCAGGGCTAGTCAGACAGGAACATGAATCGTCTATGTGGATAAAATTATGTACAGGGTTATGAGAGCATAACCAACAAACAGCTGTCGCTGACATTTTGTTTATGATATAACAGCATGTTTGCAGAAACTAGCACTGCAACACAGTTCAGTCAGCTGTCACAGAGCTCCATTTTTAGAGGCTTACAGCATGTAAATGTTAGCAAACATTAACTGCTATTTTCTGGCTTGTTTAAAAGGAAAACTATTCTGCAAAACCACATTCCTTTGACAATGTTGTTGGCTGTTTACAGACGATATAGCTTTTGCCTTCACGTTCACAGTACTGACAGTATTGTCACTATAGAGTTGAGATCCCCCCCCCCCCCAACTTTATAGTTATACTGCCAAGTGCCACGTTCTGAAGGCATAAAAGTCAGTTTCTCTTGTGCAGCTGTTTTTCTTGGCATTCGCATGAGAAGAAAAAGTTCCTCTATAAAGAAATGTAGGAATAAAAAGGAATCAATTCTTTTTTCTTTTTTTAGCTCTAGCACCATCACAAACTGGTATGGTAATATTTGCTTTATTTGATTTTGTTGGGTTATTTCTAGGTACTGTTAGCTCTAGGAAATTCAATAATCTGGTGCTTTTCGATTGCTCGAATATTTATTTGGCCAATGAAAATCATACGAAAAGTCTATTCAGGAAAAGCTAATGGTCAGCGCCAAGTTTCAAGCTAATTAAAGGAAGAGAAATATGCTGCAGAACTGTTGTAGCAAAGGACTCTACCATCTTTGATATTCTGCTTCAGAATGAGTGAGTTGCACCATAGTTACTGCGAGTTAGCTGCTGAATCAACAGTAAACATGAGGACTCTAATTTGTCCATCATAACTTCTGAAAAAAGGGGGTAGTTATTTCAAACTAGGTCGATTGCACCAACCAAACAAGTTGATGGGTATTCCCAAATCCCAGTTTGCAAACCACATGAGCTAATGTAATTAGCTACATATTAAACATGAGCTCCTTTACAGTTGGCCCTGCCTTGGTTTCCGGGTGTATGGTTTCCAAGGGTTAAAAAAAAACCCACGATCGCTCAGGATTCATAGATCATTATTAAAAAAATTCTCAAAAGACACGCCAGCTTTCAACAAATCCAAGATCTTCATCACTTAAGCACATTGTGTCCTTTTTCACTGGAGAGGATTACCATAATGTTTGCCTTGCTTTTTGGACACCCTCTGGTTTTTGTTAAATGCGAGGGCAGTATATATTACATACATACATGTACATAAATATATGTACGCCCACATACATACCCCCAATCCCCAATAAATTCCACATGTTTAGACATGTTTAAAAGTAGACATGTTTCAGTTATAAATCTTCAGCTCATTACAGGCAATATTCTCAATGCTCCCACACATTAGACTGATGACCGAGCCATCAATATAAGGAGGAAGACAAGACAAAAAGCTGAGATGTCCATCTCTTAAATTGGACAGGGATAAGCACAATAAAAGAACTGCAATTCTTAGTATTGCCAAACAATCGTTTATCCTTGTTAAGTGAAGTGTAAGTACAAATAAGATTTATGGAGGTAGAACAAATTAGTCGCTTTTCTTCTTACTTGCCATCGCAGCGGTCATGAAAACATTTTCGTACAACTGATGTTTTCGTCTCTTTTTTTGTTTTCTCAATGTGCAAACAATGTTTAACTGGTGTTCACCCCTTCCCTACTGTACGTTAACGCCAAAATATGCTGGCCTCACGTTCTGTGCATCCAAAAATGCCTTCAAAAGGAATTGTCAGAATGCCAGACTTGGCTATAGGTTTAAAATATTAAATTGTACAAACGGGTAAATTGGTTAAATCTCCTATGCTTGCACCAGATTGTGTGCTAATTTAAGATTACATATCTACATTTAGAAAATCTATCAACAAGTAGACAAGTTAACATTTTACCATAGTTGACTGGGAGCAAATCCTGCCCAACACACCTAGCTCTGCAAAAACTGTCCACTGAGCAATTATCAAAACAGAAAAAATCCGACCAATGTGCAAATCACATATGGTGGTAAATACTTCAGAATTAACTACATTTCTGAAGAAACCATAACAGTTTTAACTAATGGCATCTAATAACTTGTTCTGCTCCCAATAATGAAAAATAACTCTTATATTCAAGCATCAACACTAACTTTAGAAGCATACTTTAGAAATGCGGGTAATCTGTTGACAATTAACTTTCCGCCTTTTAAAACCTTGCTCTCCTCAAGATCTAGGTTCTCCCAAATATTTATGTAAAATTCCGACAATTCTGGAAGCAAACCTCTTACACTGAACCCCTTTCTGGAATTTTATCACTACTTCTAAACAAGGCACAACATTGTTGATCAAGGGTGTTTAGGAAAAGTCCAACACAAAGTTCCGATGTCCAAGAAACCTGGGAAGAGTGACCTGTTAAAGGAAAAGATATACAAAATACCAACACAACACACAATGGCAATGCTATGTTTTCTTCAAGAATTGTTTAGCTCAAGCGATTCAAAAGAAACAGACCACTAAAGAAGCATTCTGATGTAGAGACAATGGTACACTGGTCACCACATTAAATGTTAAAGTATTGCCTTGACTCCAGTGATCTGAAGTCAGCACAATATTACAGTGGAGTTGATGGTACTGACCCAACTTCCACTGTTTTGGTGCCAAAAAAATTAAAAAGGAAAAGAGAAATAAAAACAATCCTTTTAAAAAATCCTGATAGTTGATGAACAACTGTCTCTCAGGTATTCCACTTCATGTGGATCAAACAAACTGCGCCATCATTACAGATTTCTGTGATGGAAGCAATCACCCATATCATATATATATATATATTTTTTTTATTTGCATCTTTTAAAAGAATTTCCCTTCAGGTTAGGTAAAGCCAAATAACTGATGTATGTGCATTGCATGATGCATTCCCCCATAGTAAGTGATAAAGTTTGGCAGGGGTTAGATAAAGAGAACTAGGTACTCCGGTACTTTTCATTTCCATCAAACTTACCTACTGCAATTTGGAACCCATTTTCAATTGTGTAGTTTTTGATGTCAAAAGTCCAACCAATAATTTCCCATAAATTATCTACGAAGCCATATATAGAGAAGTGTTTAATTAATGTGCATGCCATGCTGGTGACCTAATCTAAAGCCAAACTTTGTAAAATGCCATTGCAACATGCATTATATAAAAGCAAAAGAAAAAAGGGGGGGGGGTGATTTGTAGAAATATGGATTCAAACAAAAGGAGTTACTCCAAAACACTTCCCATTTAAGCGTCCTCTCGAAAACATTTGTGCCAGATCAATTTAAATGTTGGTTCATTTTATTTGTCTCATGCACCCTGAAGACTTGGAAGCTGAATCTTCAGATGAACCAGGACCATTTTTAGGATTGAGAGTCAAACACTGTGCCAAAAATGCTTATGTGGAGTTCGAAGAACCAATTGTACTCTTTATTGTAAATTTACATGGATTACTTCAAAATGTTGAGTGGCACAGAACACAGCCATAGTAAGATCAGAACAACTTACAAGATTAACCAGCATAACAAGTAACATTGCATGATAAGTAGGAAGGGAGGTTACATGGGAAATGCTGAACAAGAGCTCTCTCCTGCTAAGCAGCTCACTACTTCAATCTACTTTCAATACACAAAATTACGGGAAAAAAAATCTTGCCACAGAAAATATCGGGTATTCAGGCTAAAACTGCAAAGAAATATTTTTTTTTAACTTAAATACATTGAGACCCCAGAACCACTGGGAATCGACACAAACTCTGCTATATAAAAGTGCCAGATCAGAAGCGTGGCTTTTTGGCAGGTCCTTCGAACTCCTCACGGACCCTGCCAAATCCTGAATTGCCAGGACCCATGGCCCTCGGACCTCCAGGGCCACCTTGAGGGAAACGCTCATTGCGCTAGAGACCAGTTTTCATATGACGTAAAGGATTTGGCAGCGGACATGTGGGTTTTTGTTTGTGTCCATGGGCAGGAATTGAGGGCAACATAGCGATAAGTTCCATAAGTTCATATTTTTGAGCCAAGTGCATTAAAGTGGGGATCCAAGGGAAACATTCGATGAAACAGTTCCAATATGCAGATCCACAGGTGCCACAGGTAACATAGAAAAAGGAAGAGAGGGTAATGTATTTGTTAGCAAAATACTACCATAAAATTGAGCAAAGGCGGAACTACAGCAACCACATGAAGGCAGCAAAAAGTTCAACCCAACATTGTACAGCCACTTTGAAATAATCCTGTATATCTGTTGACATCGGTTTCAAAGAAAAATCGATTGGTTGTAATTCTAAAACGTTCTAGAGCAGTAAACTTAAAAGTCCAATGAAGAGTGTCTGCCTCAAAGAGCAGTTAATATATTTGCTTTTTATTTTAATTTATTATTTAAAAGGCTTCCAAGCCTTCATTTGAGAAAAAAGTTTTGGAATTTGAGCTTTGCAAAGGATAGCTCAGAGACAAATTGTATCATAGAATTGCAAAGTTAATTACCGTATTAATTGCATCCAGTTGTGATGCAACTGCAAGGCCCCATACATATACGCCAAGGACATTTAGGTCACTTTGACATGTGAGTTTTGACCATCAAAGTCTTCTATTACCCTGGCGTACGCCTTCTATAACTCTGATATAAGAACGGTTACAGCTGATAAGCTTCCTGGCATGCAGTACAGAGAATACATGTGCGAAGTGAGTTATAAACAAGAACTCATTGTTTTGCATGGGTTTCCTAAAGAAGGAAATATCACGCAATTAAGGTTATATTTTGCCATTTAATGTATTTGCACATAGCTGAAGCTATCTAACTAGTGCAGATATTCCGGCGAGATCCCTCCCATGATCAAAACTCCTTTTACCCAGCATACATCCTGCCAAGGTTGGTGTGCTTGAGTGGTGTAGACACAGTCAAAGATGGAAAATTTAACTGTATCAAAGCAAACTCAGAAGTGAGCTACTATATGGTCAATATGAACCTCTTTAAGTTTAACGTTTCTACACGATTGTAAAATCAGAACTGTTAAGAGGTTACGTTCACATTACGAGTGCCATTAGGACTTTCTGCTCAAATTAAATTTATAAATCTAAGCAAAAGTTCATAAGTGACCAGTGTATGTAACGAGAATACGTATTCCCTCTGACATGGCGTGCATGTGCACAGATACAATTTTGCAAATGCCACCTGCATCACCAACAAACACTTGCATCGCATAGTAATAAATTCAAGACAGGTACGCCAGTAGCTATTAGCTTTGCGGTTGTGTACTGTCTGGTCATTAGAAGGTTTTCCATCCACAAAAAAAATACGCTTACACCAGCACGAGGTGAAAATGTAAGAATATTGCTAAGACTGAAATGTGAAAAAGGGTGATGGAAAAGGTTTTTCTTTTTAAATAAACAACAGAGAGACACAGACCCAGTTAAATCTCTCCATACTACATGTCTCGATACGGCGTCTTCTCATTATCTAAAGTTTGTTCTCATAACTGTACTTGATGGAAGTGCAACAATTTTTTACCAAAATTTCATAAATGCCCATTTGTGAAACATTTGGATGGAAACCCAACTGCTGCTGGTGCTGCAAAAAAGTCATATGAATTCTACTCTAACTGTTCATATTGTGATAAACTGGATGTGCATCTGATCTAGGACGACATTCAAAATGAAGTGAATCGGATTTCAAAAGAACGATCGACATGTCCACATAGATGTGGGGGGAAAAAAACTTAACTGTCTGAACTTTATAATATCAGATTTGAGTGACGTCAGCCTGGTAATGTGAACGTAGCCTGTGTTTTCTGACAAACATTTCAAGTTGTTGAAGCAGTGAATGAGAGTTAATGGTAAGCATGCATGACTCCGTTTAATCTCAGTTTAAATCTGGGAATGCATAAGATTGTGTTCTTTAAAACTGGTGAAGGTCACAGCTTTTTGTTAAAGTATAAGAAAATCAGTCCTACTAAACTTTGGAAGGGGAAGCTTCACAGTTGTGATGATATTACTGAACATCTATGTTCAGTATCTATGTAAAGTATTATCTATAATACTTCATGAAATTTTAATGACCAACTTTTAACTGCTCAAGAGACTGGTTACCTCATGCTCAACTTTCAAATAATTAACACAAAACAAACAAAAAAATTAGCCAGTCTATAGGCAACCAACATTTTAGGGATCATTTTTATGGGTGTTACGGTTGGAAACATTCATAATATGCCATGTCCTGCACATGTCTGAGAACATCTACTGACTGGCTGGTTTGACAGGACTTTAAAACATGAATAAGTCTAAATAAGGAAAAGCACCCAAATGGATGCAATTTGTCTTGCACTGGTTATACAGTAGAAACACTGTAGAAAAGTATTACGTTCGCATGGACCTATTAGTCCATTTCCAATTAACTACATATAAGAAATTCAATTTAAGTTGTTTAGTGGTCTTCTGAGACAGGTGTAGGTCATGACGCGAGAATTGTGCTGGGTCACAGAGAGGTTTTGGGAAAAGTACATCAGTCTATATCTACTAACATTTTAAGAATGTTATAATAAATGTAGTTAGTCAATATTCTCCATATTTTTTGTTTGTATGATAAACTCTGATGCACTCAATGGTGGTGAGGAATTATAGCTTCTTCTGTGTTAAATAGATACATGCTACAAGTGGCAGGAGTGCTAACAATTTGGCGTATTTATGCAGTGGATTACTCGGCCAAAGGGCTGTCCAGGTGCCTGCGAAGATAAAGGAGACTGCTGCAGTGTGATCGGGGGGAATCCAGATGGAAGAGAGAACGAACACCTTCCAAACCACATTACGGGGAAGTTATTGGGGCGCAAAAGAGATGAGAGCCAATGCTGCAAGAAGCAAATAAAATTTACCGAGAAGACAGCAACAGGCGGAAATGTGTCTTAATCAGCATTTTGATAAAGTCGATGGTGAAGCAACCGTTCAAGAATACACTGTGACTAAAATTCAAACCGTGACACAGCAACATCCCAAGACGTTTTGCTCGTCGTTGCTCTTTTTTCTGTCCACCATCATACGAGTCTTAAACTCTTGCAGTCACTGCTCTACAGTTGTGTATTTGTATTGATGGGTTTTTTTTACTTAAATGGGAATTAAAATTTGAATGAGTAAGAAACTAATTAAGCTGCATGGTTTGTTAATATTGGCCTAATATTTGTTAAAAGTTATTATAAAAGTTCATTAATAAACTTTAGTTACTACATTACAACATCTGGAAAAAATTTACTTCTGGTTGGCAAACAATATTTACCTCCTTTTATCATATGGCATGTGTGTGCACTTGTAGGAGTTCAGAAAGTATTTATGGTTTATGGTTTATTATACTAGCAAGCACAAAACAGACTAATGTTGGGCATGTTGTAATTCAGCTTTGATTAGATGCGTCAACTAGGACCATCAAACAAATTGGCAAAATGGACTGACTTTTACTGTGAACTAATTCATGCATACTATATACTTCTATAATATGAACGAAGTGACCTAATAGGAAAAATGAATGCAGTGAGAAGTCATAATTGCAAGGTTTTGATGCCAAGTTAAACCACTGAAATGCTACAAATGGATTTTATGGCCAATGGAATTTGCGGCCATCAAACATTTTAACTATGCAGAAACAGCACTGACCAGGTTTTCAAATGCTGAACCTTGCATGATCTAATGGCTCAGAGATTCCTCATGAAAGCTTAGCTCTTGGTATTAGCATGCCCGTGCTTCCTAAATGCACAAGTATGAAAACCCTTGATGATACAAGCTCTATAGTCATACACTAACCAGAGCACAAGAAATACAAAATTAGGGTATATTCTCAGGACCTCAATAATTCACAAAACTTTCACAGGTTTCATTAAACCACTGCAGGATGAATGTCCGAAGTATAAAGTGTATTAAAAAACACAACACACTACATTCTGCAGTTGCCGTTCATCAATTCCGAATGTTTTCCAACACTACTATAAATGCTTGGACTGTGTTGATTCTATTTTCACAATGCTAACGTCAACATGGTTATGCCAACAGCTTTTACCATATAGGTATGCTGAGTTTATGCACTACGTACAGTACTAAACAGCTACAGTACTTTTGTGCCAACTGTTGAAGACCCAGGGAACCAAAATCCATGTTTTCTTGCTCTTCTCAGCACACAGTGTCCAGTAAATCACTAATTTTGCCAGAACATTTGTCGTAAGTGTTGCTCTCAATCAATGCCCCTCTCAAAAACACTGTTTTCACGCTCTCACTCTGATACGAGTCTGAGCAACATAGCTAGTGAGTAAAAGCCATCCAGCAAGCCAAATCTTTAGTAGGCTAAATGTTCACAATAATTAAGAGTCTTTGATGTGGTTCTTCAAAGTGTAGAAACAACAACGATGTCAATCTGAAACATCAATTATAATGTTTGTACACATGGATGAATGTAGTGAAACATTTTATATATTACATGGCCTTGCATTAATCAAGGTTTTCTGGTCCCACCATGACCGCATGTTGTCGAAATTCATTCTATAGGTATGAAACGGGGGTTACTCAGACATCACCTACAAGGAGATCGAAAGGCCGGCAGTGCCAAGGCAAATTATTTTGCAGTAAAGTTTGTCATTTTTTCACTGTGCAGATTTCTCTCCATTGGTGTCTAATTGGTGTATCTATCGATACATCAGCAGCCATAAGTGAGATGCGTCTGGCAGCTGAACTTCAGCATTATTATATATGGGTGTATTACTTCAGCTCTCCCTTCCTGTGATATTCAGCGCCACTTGAGTAAGTCTAAGTCATGTGTGCTCAGTAGAATATGCTATATTAGCACCGTGTCCAGGTATTTGGTGGGGTGGGACAATTAACACTAGTTTAATATCTTACACGTTAAATCATACGTGTTTATCATGTTCCCTGGGTTTTCAAGGTGGTAATGATCATTTGTGGGGCCTAATAACAGCATTAAAACGTACAGATATGAAAGTAAATGTCTACTCCAAGAATTACAATTGAATTTCTTAGATTTAAAAAGATGGAGGTAATTTTTTTCCCACATATCTACCAATTTAGGTGAATTGTAGCTGGCTAATGGGGAAAAAACAGTATAAATGGAAAAAGCAGCCAGTGTGAATTGTAATGCAGGGTCTGACACCATCTGTAACCAACATCTCCCAAAGTCATCTCCAATAGTACTGCAAACCACCATCAGCTCATCCAAAATCATTCTATTCTTTAAAATATTACAGCCACAAATTACATGGCAAGAAGGGGGGGGGAGAGAAGCTAAAATTCAGAGTTGAGTACTAAATCTGTTCAGCGTCTCAATTACAAACAGACCCACTAAATGGCTTGCCCACTTCATTTGAGAAGCAACAATTATGCACCAGTCATTAGAAGCATGCACACACTTTTCCCATTTCATTAGAAGGGTCCAACAACAGATTAGTCGAGGTTTTTTGGGGGTAAGGGCAGACAAATTCTAAGACTGCCACGTATGTGAATAAAATGTCTGTCTTCCCTTCATACAGGACAATAATAAAGGGTGGGGAGACTGAGCATGATGGTTGGGGAGGACACGCATTAGCCCAACACTAGCCTATGCACCAAGGATATGGAACAAAAAGATGCTGTCCACCAACAGGTTACTGAACCAACCACTCTGACCAAAATCTAAGTGCAACTTTACCATCCAATCTATGAAAGGTCTCAGAGGTCGAGCAACCGAATCCTCTCAAGGCCATACTTGTCCAACAAGCACATCAGGCATCACTCAACACACGTTCACTCGCTCAGTGCCACCATGGGATACGTTACCATTTCGTTGGGCACCATGCCCCCTGACGCAGGTCCCGCCATGCCCTGGTGACCATCAAAGTTCATTCCAGCCAACTGGAACTTTTGGTTTGGCGAGCCAAAAGGCATATCTGATAAAATACAGAAACCATGATGTATTTTGGGCTTTAAATGGCTCAACTTTGAAATGTATTCTGTAATGGTTCTGCAAGTCTAATTTCTAAACAGTACATCTTAACTCAAAAACACAATAAACTGTTTTAAACAAATAAGCATAAATGCATTTATAAAAAAGAAAAACCTGATCAAAGTTGCTTTTATGCAACTTTTTTGATGCTACTACAATGGTTATTAGCAGTGTATGCTTTGTCCATTTTTAGAGAACAGGGTGTTATACAACAAAGAATGTCACACAGTGCCAGAAATAAATATTTAACTTGATAAGACTTGTATGATCTTGTTATGCGATGTGCCACGTTTAATTTCTTTATCTTGACCAACCATACTGTGATGTATCTGGTTGTATTGTACTTTAAATGTATGTTTCTTCTTAATAAAAGCATCAAAATAACCATGAAGTCTCACCTGCCAATCCAAGGCCTCCACCAGGATTCATCCTCATCTCTCTTTCCCTCTGGAAAGAAAAAAAACAACAACTTACAAATGAGTAATTCACAAAGTCACAAACAACCAATACAACAAAGAAAAAAAAAACAAGGTCTAAATAAAAGAGCTTGGAAGCGCGACACCTACATTGTCCATGAAGCCGCCCATCCTGTACGACTCCTCACGCTTGCGCCTCATCTGCTCCTCCATTTCCCTCTGTCGCATCATTTCCTCCTCTCGTCTACGCCGCTCCTCCTCTTGCCTTCCGGAAAAAGTATTAGCAATTACCGTTCAGCATATCGGCCAAGGTGCGTTCAGTCCTCAAGACGTTAAGGAGAACAGATAATAATAATAATAATAATCTTTATTTGTATAGCACCTTTCATGCATACATGCAACTCAAAGTGCTTTACAGATTAAATAAATCAAAACATTAAAATGAAGCAGAGATTAAAAAAATAATAAAAAATAAATAAAATGAAATGAAGTAAAATAAACAAAATAAACAAACAGGTAATAACAGGTAATAAAATAAAGGTAATAAAATGACAAATTCTTAAGATAATAGACAAAATTATGTAATAAAGTACTTTGGTAAATAGAACTATTAAAATAATTAGAACAAACATAAAACTAAATAACTAAATAAAATGATGAAGAAAGTAAATAAAATGGAAACCTAGTACAACAGACATAGCTTAACTAAAAGCAGATCTAAACAGGAAGGTTTTAAGACTCCTCTTGAAGCTATGCAGGGATGAAATGTCTCTGAGCTCCTCAGGAAGAGAGTTCCAGAGTTTTGGGCCATAACGGCTGAAGGCACCCTCACCAATCTTTAATCGGCTTTTAGGAATCACCAGTAGATTACTGTTTGATGACCTGAGAGACCTGACTGGAACATATCTAACTATCATTTCACTGAGGTAAAGAGGAGCAAGACCATGAAGACATTTAAAAACCATCACCAGAACCTTAAAATCTATTCTAAAGCTGACAGGTAGCCAGTGCAGTGAGTGGAGCGCAGGTGTAATATGATCCCTCTTTCTCGTGCGGGTCAGGACCCTTGGAGCAGCATTCTGAACTCGCTGTAGCTGAGAAATCGAGCTCTTTGGGAGAGCAGATAAGACAGCGTTACAATAATCAGGCCTTGATGTGATAAATGCATGGACAAGTTTTTCACTATAAGCAGGAGAGAGCATATCTCGGACCTTAGCGATGTTTCGGAGGTGAAAATAAGCTGTCTTGCATGTGGTCATGATGTGTGATTTAAAGCTTAGCTCATTATCAAAAGTGACGCCCAAGTTCTTAACATATTGTTTGGCTTTCAGATTAATTTGATTTAAATAGGTCTGAACATCTTCCCTTTGTGAGTCACTACCAAGAACAAGAACCTCTGTCTTCTCTTTATTTAATTGCAGAAAATTGTCAGACATCCATGTCTGTATATCACCTATGCACTCAAACAGTGAGCTAATTGATTTTAGGGCTTTAGGTTCTAGAGAAATGTAAAGTTGAGTGTCATCACATATTGATGATAACTAATGCCATGTTTGTTAATGATATGTGGTAATGGAAGCATATATAGGTTGAACAGTAAAGGCCCAAGAATTGATCCTTGGGGTACCCCACAAGTTATTTTTTGATGTGTGGAGGAAGAAGTACCTAATGCAACATAGTACTTGCGCCCAGTTAGATACGATCTAAACCATTCTAAAACTAAGCCACTAAGGCCTACCCAGCTCTGTAGTCGATCAATAAGTATTTCATGATCAACAGTATCAAAAGCGGCACTTAAATCTAGCAGAAAAAGGACTGAGAGTTTACCTGCATCTTTATTCAATCTCAGGTCATTTACTACTTTAACTAGTGTTGTTTCAGTGCTGTGGAGAGCTCTGAAACCAGACTGAAAAGTGTAATTTATTTGGTTTATTTTAACATAATCATTCAACTGGTTTCAATGATTTTGCTAAGAAAAAGGAAGGTTAGATATAGGTCAATAATTATTGAGAATTGTGGGATCAAGATTTCTATTCTTTAGTAGTGGTTTAACCACTGCAGTTTTAAGAATATTAGGGAAATGTCCCAGTTGGAGAGACTGATTAACAATCATTAGAACATCATTAGATAATGAGCTCAGAACCTGTTTGAAAAAAAGTATGTTGGTAAAGGGTCCAGTTCACATGTAGAAGATTTTAGTGATGAAATCACATCAATTAGTGTTATCATGTCAACTTCTTGGAAATCAGACATATAACAGTTAGGTTGCGTAACTGGTATCAAGGTTGATGGTGTATTTGTGCTTGTTGCTATGTTCTGCCTTATACTAGTTATCTTGTCTCTAAAAAAATATTGCAAACTCGTCACATTTTTCAACTGAGACAGATTCAGGGAAGACACGGGAAGTGGGGTTTACTAGCCGGTCTATACTTCTGAATAAGACAGCTGAATTTTTGTATGAATCGATCAAAGTAGAGAAGTAGTTTTTCAGTGCTGATTTTACTTCACTGTTGTAATTATTCAATGTTGTTTTATAAATATCAAAATATACTTCCAATTTTGACCTTCGCCAGCGTCTCTCAGCCTGCCTGCAATCTTGCCTAAGTTTTACAATAGATGGAGTGTTTCTCCAGGGCATCTTAATTCTACCAGAAATAGTTTTAATTACCTGCGGTGCCACAACATCAATACAGTTCCTAACTCTGTGAGTGAATGTTTCAACTAGTTCACTCCCTGTTTCTAAGAGGGGAGGGAGGGACTGTATCATGTCCGTGAAGGCCACGGCACTGCCAGCACTGAGATAACGCTTGGTTATTGTGCGCTTTTCACCGAGTGTTCTAATAGGTAATGACACATTGAAAAATACACCAAAATGATACGAGATTGCAACATCAGTAATTACAGTATTATTAACATCTATGCATTTAGAAATAATCAAATCTAACGGTTTGGCCATGCCTATGAGTTGGACCTGATACATGTTGCATGAGATCAAAAGAGTTAAGCATCCTCAAGAACTCAGAGGTGATTTGATTTGTGGGTATATTCATGTGGATGTTAAAATCTCCAGTGATTAAAACAATCAAAATCAACTAAAATCCTACAAAGCATTTCAGCAAAATCTTCAAGAAAGTCTGTATGTAGTCTGGGAGGATGATAGATAACAATTAATAGAACTGTATGAGTACTGTTCAGTTGTACTGCCAGATACTCAAACGTAGGATATTCCCCTAATGAAATCTGCTTACAGCTGAATGCTTTATGATAAAAACATGCAACACAACCACCTCTCTTATTTTCTCTAGAGACATTAAAATAGGTAAAATTTGGGGGAGAAGCTTCATTTAGCACCACTGCTCCATTGCTATCTAGCCAAGTCTCTGTTAGAAAAAGAAAGTCCAGACAATAATCTTCAATTAGTTTAGCTATTATAAAAGACTTGTTTGTGAGTGAGCGGACATTAAGTTGGGAGACTTTGAAGACCTGATGTGGTTGATTAACAAAGCTTACATTACTTGTACATTTTACTGGGATCAAATTTTGTTACAATGTCTTGTTTTTCTTCTGATAACATTTTTGTTCTGATTCTGAGAGCCATGCCACCGGCTATTTAAAAGAACTGGAATGTAACACTGACTAGGAGCATGGATACAGATGAACAGAAGGAAAACGTGGGAAAGAGGCGTCAAGAATTACCTGAGCTGCATCTCTTTGCGCTTTTGCATTTCTTGATTATGCATCTCCTCCATGCGACGCAGTTCCTCTTGACGCCGAAGAAGATCTGCAAAAACCCCACGAAATCGCGACTTATATTAGCATTAATGTTCAGACCCGAGCTGGAACACACTGTATGACGTATTAAGACACTTGCCCTGTCTAAGCATGTTAGCTTGATGTTCGTGGTAGGCGTCCTCCATCTCTGCCTCAAGCTTCTCACGGGCCTCACGGATGTTTTTCTCCACCTGCTGCCTCTGCTGTTTCTCCATCTCATCAAGGGACTTCCATCGCTGAGAGTATTCAAACTCAAAGGTGCCTGGTCGGGCAAAACGCGGAGGCTGCTCCCTCTCTCTATAAATCAGGAGCACAAATATACAGTAAATGAGACGATCGGAGCTGACAAATGGTAAACACACTACTCTGCAAAGCACTTCTACACAATGCGCAAAAGGAAGAAACAGGTGCTCAATTTCCCCCCCCCCGACATTTCATGCCAAACCATCACCCCATCGGTGATTCTTCGTGGTATTTCAAACCATGGCATACACGATTCTAACAGACCTGCAAAAAAGGCGGGAAATACAGTTACATTCACACTCACTTTTGATAATTTGGATTCTTCTGAGCAAGTTTCTCTGGCAGACCATCTTCATCATCATACTGCTCCAGCAGCTCCACAACAACTGGACGTGGGGACCTGATGGACGAGGGGGAAAAATAACCCAAAATCAATACATACAGAAAAGTAGCATGTGTTGTATTTAGTATTAAAAAACAAACGGAGGATTTTAGGAATCTTACGATGTGAGCAGGAACACGCCATCATTACAGCGATCAAGAGCCTTTCGTGCTGCAGGCTTGGTAGCGAACTCAACAATGCCCTTTCCAGTAGATCGTCCACGGTCATCTACAATAACAACTGCCCTCTCTACCAGTCCAAACTGAGAGAAAGCCTCGTCAAGCAGCTCATTGGAGACAAAGGGGGACAGGTTACGCACAGACAGTGCAGCAGAGTGGGTAGCAAACCGAACTCTTAGTGGTCTGCCTTTCATCGGTACATCATCCAGCTCAGCTTTTGCTATCTCTGCTAGAGCCCGTGACTCCTAAAAGAAAATAAAAATCATATTAAGTTTAGCTTCTCATAGCTTTGAGCCTTACAAACTATACAAATAAAGTTTGTGAGGAGGCCTTACCAGTCTGATGAATCCAAAGCCTTTCCCTTGATTGATGAATATCTCGCTAGGATCTCCATACTTTGCAAACAACTTCCTGAATTCGTCTTCACTGATATCATTGGGTAAATTGCCAATAAACAACCTGCATCGTTGAGTGTACGTTTTCTCTCCAGGTTTGCGCAGTAAGGACAACGTTGCCTTCAATTCCTGAAATACACATGGATTCCAACAATTAGCCCACATCAACAAACTAGCAAATCAGCATTTACTTCCGATCTCATCAGAAAGATGTCTGTGTCGAGTGATTTCACTCCAACACGGTGGATTAAAATCGAATTTACACCAAATTGCAAACACATGCATAAGTACCAGACAACAGTACCCCAGTTTTCTAGATTATTTAACTTATGCACGATATTCTGCCGAATTCACTACCAACAGCTAACATAACATTAACACAATACGCTATTAAGAACCTAGCAAACATGATGAAGTGTTTACATAATGTTGACATGACTGTTGACATGAAATAAACACAACTGATTTTTCTCAAGTTATACGTCCCACAAAAAAGCGAAAGGTTCTGTATAACCAACGAAGCAAAGTCTTGTTAGCAATTGCAGCTAGTCAAGCTAGCTCACTCATTTGCTGGCGAGGATGTAGGCTACGCAAAATGGAGGGGTGTAAAAAGATGGTGAGGCAACAATTACGATACCTCAAAAACACCACGTTTCCTTAAAAACACAAGCTAAGAATAATTAGACAGCTCAGATAAAGCAAGTCACTACATATTTCGCCTTAATATCATATTTTCCATCAAAGGTATATGGATGGCTGAAGTTGACTACTTGTTAGCTAGCGAGCTACCAGCCAGCGTGGATGGACTGTTGTGGACAAAATGGCTGCGCATTATATTGCGTAGCAGGGCGATTTAGATCAAATTTTCAGAACAACAAAAAGTTAGATGCTGTCGTGTTGCCATCATTCTTGATATTTCAAATAGGTTTTCCGAATAAAATACACGTAGAAAATCTGCTCCTCGTACCTGTGGATGTATGTCCTCATGTATCCGTGCTAACTGGGCTTCATTGTTTGTTGACGAGCTTGGTTTTTGACCGTTTCCAATGCCTGGTTTTTGTTGGTTTTTTCTGGGTTGATTCTGTGGGGTTGTGGGCTCCGGCTTTACATTGGCGTTTTTCGGTGGTGGCGACTGCATCTTCGGCGGACCCGAGCTGCCAACTTGCTGCTGCTGCTGCGGCGGCGGCTGCTGCTGCGGTTGCTGTTGCTGCGTCGTCGGCGGCGGTTGCGTCGGCTGCTGCGGCGTTGCAGGGCCCTTGTTCTGAGGAAGGCCGGGGCCCTGCTGGGGCGGTGACTTCACTTCGGTCTTTGGAGTAACGGTAGCCCCTTCTGGCTTCTGCGGGGTGCCTTGGTTTGGCTGATTTACCTGGGGGGGCTTAAAAGCAGTATTCATCTGGGGTCCGCGGTTTTGGAAGTTATGCGGCTGACTGTTTTGACCTCGAAAATTTAGATTTCCCATTCCACCTCGCATTCCTCCTCCGCCTCGGCCTCGCTGCTGGAATCCTCCGCGATTTCTGAATCGGTCCCGAGACATAACTGGCAGATTATAAAACCGTTATACCACTGTTAAAATGTATTTTGTAAACGTGAGTTGACTTCTTCGATTATCTCAGAATGTTGCCGTCGACAGAAGAAAATACGTTATCTATTGGCGCTTGACGTAACGTACTGCGACCCGTGTGAATCCCACTTGGTAAAATGGCTGATCACGTCGCACAACAAAGGACGAGATTCGAATACCGCCGTAGCTGTGACGTCTGGTTACGGTTATTTCCGCCCGGAAAACGCAGCGCCCTCTGCTGTTTGCCACGTGAAAGCATCTGCAAAACGGGTGTTCTGTTTATAATTACGTTGTGCTGTACTAGGTATTTATTAATGCAGCTAAAGTGCTGCAACATGTTGATTCTATGAGATGTGTTGCTCATATAACCAAATATCATATATCATAATAACTTATATCATAGTTTTACTATTGGGGTAACTTGCACTTCAAAGTCCACCATACAAGAGTGCAGCCTATGAATTTACTTTGCGCCAAACGTGTTTGTGTTCAAGATACCAGCAAAATAATAAATATGAAAATTTAAGTACAAATGTAGAAAATATGAATGATAGCCCTATATGAATGCAGCCCTAGCCCAGCACCCAGGGAGCAGTTGGGGTTAGGTGCCTTGCTCAAAAGGCACCTCAGTCATGGCCTCAGGCCTGGGAATCAAACCCACGACCCTCCGGTCACAAGACCGGTTCCCTAACCACCAGACCATGTTCTTCCTTTCTAAGCCTGTTTTGTGTTCATGATCGTTACTGGTCATTAATGTTACTCTTGCGTCTGTTGCTCCCATTAGTGCACTGTTATGTTTTCATTCAATTCATTAAATGCTTCAGCTGGATACTTATGTTTGTTTCATTCCGTTTTACTGCACATTCGTTGTTCCCTGACAACATCCTGGCATAAAGATAATCATTTTTTGGATCTTTTAAGTTAGTCTGAAAATTCTTCTTTAAATACCAATATCTACAAATCTACAGACTCTGATTCCTATTAGCAATACATCTCAATGCCTGCACATTTTGAGGCATGCAAAACCCATTCCCTTACTCACTGATATTAAGACTAAAATGCATTAGCAGGCGGAATAAAGACTTCCTCCAGGAAAATATGGAAATCTTCGGTACAAGAGCCCAGCCTGCTTACCATGTTAGCCAGCTCCAGTGGCACGGGGGGCCTGTTCCTCAGTAGATAGGCCACCTGACTGACCACCATCTTACACGGGCCTGGTACACAACCTCACAGCTGATATGCAACCTCACCTAATATTTGGCCTGGAGGATGGAGAGGTATTTGAAAAAATCACAAGGTTCATTTATATATATGTATATATATAATGTCCTGCTTCTCTGCAAACATAGTACTTTACCAGAATTGTAAAAATATTTCTCTCTGTCTCTTTCTCTTCTGTTTATCCCCTCTCTCTCTCTCTCTCTCTCTCTCTCTATATATATATATATATATATATATATATATATATATATATATATATATATATATATATATATATATATAATTTTTACATTTTACATTACATGTACAAATCAACCGTATATTTATTTACATACATATATTTATATATTTGCAAAAGTAAATGAAACCCCAAAATCTCCTTTATTCAGTTCTTTGTAGAAGCCCTTTTGACAGCGATTACAGCTGTAAGTGTTTTTGGATGTGTCTCTACAAGCTTTACACACCTGGATTTGGGCTGTTTATCCCATTCTTCACAGCAGATCCTCTCAGAAGCCCCATCAGATTGGATGGTGAACATCTGTGAAGTGCCATCTTCAGGTCTCTTCACATACGCTCTCTTTCTCTTTCTCTCTCTACACACACACACACACACGTCATCATATATACATTAGATCATCAGCTGTGCAAGTGAATTTCCTAATTTCATTGCTGCCATATCAACAACTGGCAATGCAAACAGAAATGTAATTAATGCACTGTCCAATAGTATTAAAATGCCATGACACTGGAAATGACACATCCTTAATCCTGATGGTCCGAAGGTGTTCAACAAACTTCTCTTTTTCGTGTTCTCTTGGTTTCTTCAATGTAATGCTGATTACATCTCTTGCAAGTAACGCAATAGACAATTCCAGCTGTGGTGCATGAGGATGAATGAGTGATGACAACTGATTCATCACTCATTCATCCTCATGGTTATTTTAGTGGTTGTGTTAATACATTTACATGTAGCACATCTAGATTGGTTGCAGGCTACAGTTTCACAGCTGGAATCTGAGTGGTTAATTATATCATTCATGACGAGCTTGTCTTTAATGTTCTTGTCTTGTCTATACGAGATTAATAGCAGATCCACTTTATATACACTATATTGCCAAAAGTATTCACTCACCTTCTTTGACTCACATATGAGCTTAAGTGACATCCCATTTCTAATACATAGGGTTCAATATGACGTTGGTCCACCCTTTGCAGCTAGAACAGTATCAACTCTTCTGGGAAGGCTGTCCATAAGGTTTAGGAATATGTTTAAGGGGATTTTTGACCATTCTTCCAGAAGCGCATTTGTAAGGTCACATACTGATGTTGGACAAGAAGGCCTGGCTCTCAGTCTCCGCTCAAATTCATCCAAAAGGTGTTCTATCGGGCTGAGGGCAGGACTCTGTGCAGGCCAGTCAGGTTCATCCACACCAGAGTCTGCCATCTATGTCTTTATGGACCTTGCTTTGTGTACTGGTGCACAGTCATGTTGGAAGAGGAAGGGGCCAGCTCCAAACTGTTCCCACAAAGTTGGAACATGGAATTGTCCAAAATGTCTTGGTATGCTGAAGCATTCAGAGTTCCTTTCACTGGAACTAAGGGGCCAAGCCCAGCTCCTGAAAAACAACCCCACACCATAATCCCCCTCTACCAAACTTTACACTTGGCACAATGCGGTCAGACAAGTACCGTTCTCCTGGCAACCGGCAAACCCAGACTCGTCCGTCAGATTGCCAGATAGAGAAGCGCGATTCGTCACTCCAGAGAACGCGGCTCCACTGCTCTAGAGTCCAGTGGCGGCGTGCTTTACACTACTGTGCTTTACACCGCTGTGCTTTACGCCACTGTGCTTTACACCACTGTGCTTTACACCACTGTGCTTTACACCACTGTGCTTTACACCACTGTGCTTTACACCACTGCATCTGACGCTTTGCATTGCACTTGGTGATGTATGGCTTGGATGCAGCTGCTCAACCATGGAAACCCATTCCATGAAGCTCTTTGCTCACTGTTCTTGAGCTAATCTGAAGGCCACGTGAAGTTTGGATGTCTGTAGTGATTGAATATGCACAAAGTCCGCTGTCCCCGCCCCGTCAGTTTACGTGGCCTACCACTTCATGGCTGAGTTGCTGTCGTTATATATTTACATGGACATATCAAGAAATGTAATCACCAAATATGTATTAACCAGTTGCACTTTTTAAAGTTCCTCAACCTCCACAAACATTTTTTTTCTTACATAATGCCTGTCTATTCATTTTAGGCAGACAATGTTACACTTTTCAGACATCCTCTGTGTTATTTTACATGAATGCCAAACAACATCTTTCAGTGTAGGTCTACTGTTATTGTCTGTTTCATAAGAGAATCATGACATGAAAGAAGTCCTGTTTAATCTTGCAAACAATTCATTTTATGCATCAGATCAGGTTTGGATTGAATTTTATGTATAGAGTTTGTTGGATGATTTTGCATTCAAACATCAACACTAAGGACTAATGACAAATTACGTATGTACTAATGTATAGCAGAATAAACAAACAAACAAACAAAGAAATATTTTTGTTTAGATTTACCAAAAAACAATTTAGACATGCAATCTTTAGACTTTCCTGTATATCGAATGAATCACAGATAAGTGAAAAACTTTCCTGTATATTGAATGAATCACAGATAAGTGAAAAACTATCTCCACATATGCTGACATTTGTATTAAAATGAACATAATGAACCACTGCTCCTCTGACAGGTCAACTAATGTATCCCTCTTTCAGCATTTCATAGGGTTATATAAACTAACAATCTAAAAACAGGACAGAACTCCTTTGAGTCATTACAATCCACTGCACAACCGATGGTAGGCAATAAAATGCTTATGAAGGCAACGGTTATTGTGAAATGTACTCTTTAAAAATGCATGTGATGCTGTGGGCTGAGTTGCTAATGAGGTATGCCTGTAATATTTGATAGTCTCTGTTTCATTTGAGAAAATAAAACAAATATGTTAATTGCCATTATTAATTGATGCGGAAAGGAATATATGTAAAGCACATATGTTAATTAGGCTTTTTTTTTTTGATCAATTGTTTCTGCCTAATGTTCCTGGAATATTTTCACTTGAACTCCTGGGGTGAAAGCATGTTCATTTGTTGGTTCTCTGGTGCAAAAACATTTAATTTTCAAAGTGGCATTTAACATTCTGAAAGACTCTGCACAAAGTGATCAATTTTCTCAATAATTACACAGAGCGTAATTATTAATAAGCTGCAGTGTTCAGAACTGTTTTTATTAGCAAGAGTAGAATCATGGATCAGTTAAATTCAAGTTTTCTCCATTAATTAAACAGTTCTACTGATCACTTTGCTCTGTTATATATCAACATGCTACTTTCTTTATCCTGTTTTCCCCTGGTTTGGCCCCCACCAGTGATAGTAAGAATAATCTTTGAATAGAATAATAATATAGGCCTTGGGAATAATAATAATAATCCATCAATGTGGAAATTGAGTATGTATTATTGCAAAGATGGGAGATGTTACAAGCATGCTTTTTTTAATCTCCATTGGAAACAATAGAACAAAGTACACAAATAAATGAAGATTCTGAAATTAAGTATGTAATTTACCAGGAGTCTAAGATTACCTGGTTTGGCCCATAGTCTAGTTATGTAACCTGAGGTTGAGAGTGCCATATTAAACTGCCACTGCTTGCTAAATTAAATGAATAATAAATTAAATGAATGAAAAATATATTTTATGTACTGTAACATGGCTTGAAGAAACAACATTGTACCTCCAGTCAGAGGGATGTGAAAACAGGAGACAGCTTCGTAAAGAAGATACCATTAATGGTATGAAACCTTAAAAAGACAGACCATAATGTATAAATTCATTTTCCAGAGAAACAAAAATGCAACATTATTTTAACAGTTAATATTTCACCTGCCCTATGCAGCGGAGTTGGAGAAAGACCTTCTGTTTGGAGAAAAAACAACTTTCAGTTCTACCACATGATGGCCCTATTGTTTCATGCTTGGGGAAAGGAACGTATGCCACATTTCTGATCATGACAAGCGTGAAGTAATTGCTGGCCAGAGGACAGGTGATCATTAGGAAGTGAATGCAAATTTCAAGCCTATTAACTAGTCTGTTCAATTCGTGCGCATGGTGGATACCACCAGTGCTAAAAACATCTTGCAAATCCCAAAGAAGAACTTGTACCAAATACTCCATGAAATGTTCTCAACCCTGAGTCTTGAACAAAGCAACTGTGTGCATGCCATGTTTGGCCAAAGTTTCAAACACATTGGTGCTATTGGAATCTTTTACTCAAATATAACTGGAATATATTTGCAATTTTTTGTTGCTGACATGATTTATCATGGTTTCCCCATAGCTAATTTTCAGTTTACAGAAGAGAGCCATTTCTACACATATGCACAGAGCATTTAATATAGAAGGACATTAGCTAATGCTATGGACTTTGCAATGTGTTGGATATTTGCAGCAAGGAGTAATAGAATTAATTATTCTTAAACGATCAAGGTGATGATTTAAATAGATGTGAGTATTTCATTCTCGGGCAGACAAGGCACTTCTCAGAAAAACAGGATGTATGTTTCTTTGCCAGCATTGCTCCAGAGCCAATCACCAGACAACAAGTTACTACAATTAAGACTTTGAGCCAGTAGGCAGTTCAGGGTTAAAATATCAGGCCAACAGGATGTTAAAGGACAGGATACATTCAGTGACAAAAACAAAGCAAAACAAACAGGATTTACAACAGTTTGAGGGACTGCAAAATCCTAGTGCAAACAGGAATACATACACTGATGTTAGATTAGGTCTTAACAGGGAACAAATGCATCGGATGAGAGGGATAATCTGGATAATATTTCAGATGGGGATGGACCTGCAGATGAGGAAGTAAGACAACATTTTGTGTTTTAAGAGTTAGAACTGATGTACAAAGTATAGTGGATCACAAAATCTTACATAAATCACACGGTGTTAGTCCAGTCTCACACCTTTGCTTCACAAAAGGTGCTTGGATGTGTTTGTTATATGGCTGCTATGGCGGCCGCACCAAGGGCTCGTGAGACAAGGGAGTCGCGTCGAATAATCGTTATTATCCATGACACAGAAGTACACGAATACAAACAGAAAATCAAAAGCCGACATTGAAGCAAATGTTTGAATAAGAGGGGCCGGGAAGTGCTAGTTGTAACAAGGGCTGGTAGCCTCCAGTTTGGCACGCCAATAGTACAATCCCAGAGTCCCTTCCAGCTTGGCTCAGCAAAGTGCAGCGTGGATGGCAGGTACCTGCGGGCTTATAAGGGGTGCAAACAAACAAGAGACAGGTGCAAACAATAAACTAATACACTGGTGATTGAGAGAGGGGGCGTGGCTGTGCGTGACTGGGAGTAGGTGGGCCCCCTAGTGGTTGGGACCGGTGCACCGTTACAGTTGCCAGTTGAAGAATTTGGATGGCATCTAGGAGGTGTTTTATGTTACTTGGAAATTCAAATGCAAGCTCAGATCTTTAAGACATTATTTGACTTCAAGTCTACATCAAATCTACTCTACTGGTTATGGTCCACCATGGAAAATACTCCATTCCTGCAAGAAATGATTACTTGATCCATAAAAATACATAAATCAAAGAAATATGTAGATTTCTAATATATGCGAAAACGTACATGTTAAGATTTTATCATGAATTGAATATGACGCATTTTACCTCGCAGCATATAAAATAATTATTTGGAAATGGAATATGATGAAAGCTTGACAAGAACAGTAAACCTGCTGCATAGGATGAAAGTGTAACGCTGCATGAAGGCAAACTGGTAAAATCAGCGATTTACTTGGTAAAATCAAAGTTGCTTCGCATGGAAGCTTCACCCCTGCACAGAAAAACAGCAGTTTGCTTTGTTCCTGGACAAATATTAGACAAATATTTTAAACGGCAATCTGAAGTGACCATCCTAAAGCAGTTATTCTGAAACGGTTGTTAACTAGTTCTTTAAATACAAACTCCTGATTGCACCCCGGTTAGGCATCGGTTGTGGTCATTTCATGTTTAAAAGAAAGTGCTTGTCTGCACTCAAAAAGATGAGTGGGCATATTTAGAGGAGGACAATAGCTGCTTTAAATGATTAAGGGGAGCTTATTCCTTGGGTTCATGGACTCCTTATTGTGGGATCAAAATATTATTTATTCACGCTGATGAATTAATCATTTTGGCCCTTAAGTGAGTCAGTTATAGGATGAAAGGTAGTGGGTTGAGGACAATAATGGGAGATCAAAAGGCTTGGAGTCATCTAACCACGGCAATTTAGAGGGCAGGAAAATGCTTGCAGGCCTTTATACTGCCTTCCCTCTTATGGTCTAGTTGCTCCCTGCTGATTTCTAATCTAGAAACAAAGTTTGGTCGTTGGCACTACTGAATTCAAGGTGTGTAAAGTAACGGTAGGAAAAGATTGGAATTTCACAGACAGGATAGATTACCCTCAGCCCCCTTTTTACCCAGTTTCATCCATACACTGCTAATAGTAATGAATGCTTTACATTTTGTAGTCATGTGCATGTCAGTAGTCTGTGTCCATGAAATGATTGTTGTGGTGGAGTAATGTTCTGCAGCTTAGGTATCTCTAATGTAGTGAGTGGAAGTGCAGTTAGAGTTAGGCCTTCCAGCAGGAGGTCTTCTCCCTGAGACCTTCAGCAGGTAGAAATAAGGGGCTATTTCCCTCAGGTGGCTCAGTCTTCTACTGATTCAGTGATTTCCCTTTTCATATTCAGGCAATGGCCTTGGAGATAATGTGGTTCCACACTGCACAACTGCATAGTGTGGATTGGTTTTGGTATGCTGGAGAAAGAGCAACAGTGGTCATCACGCAGATGACGGAGACACATCGTTTTCCCATGAATCTGACCTTGCCTGCAACGTGGGTAGCACAGAATGATAATCACGTCAGAAGCAGCCTCAATAATGAAGTAACAAATATGAGAAATGAATATGTGACAGGAGGCAAAATTGAGGATTATGTAAGTAATGTAGGGATACTATGTGCATCAGTGGTGGCTGGCCAATAGTGGGCTGGCCAATAGAGGGCTGGCCAATAGTGAGCTGGCCAATAGAGGGCTGGCCAATAGTGGGCTGGCCAATAGAGGGCTGGCCAATAGAGGGCTGGCTAATAGTGGGCTGGCCAATAGAGGGCTGGCCAATAGAGGGCTGGCCAATAGTGGGCTGGCCAATAGAGGCCTGGCCAATAGAGGGCTGGCCAATAGTGGGCTGGCCAATAGAGGGCTGGCCAATAGTGGGCTGGCCAATAGAGGGCTGGCCAATAGTGGGCTGGCCAATAGAGGGCTGGCCAATAGAGGGCTGGCCAATAGTGGGCTGGCCAATAGAGGGCTGGCCAATAGAGGACTGGCCAATAGAGGGCTGGCCAATAGAGGACTGGCCAATAGAGGGCTGGCCAATAGAGCGCTGGCCAATAGAGGGCTAGCCAATAGTGGAAAATGCCGTTCTCAGTTTTACATTTACATTTACATTTACGGCATTTAGCAGACGCTCTTATCCAGAGTTTTTAAAATAGACATACCAAGAGTGGAGTGATTACAAACAAGTGACAAGAGACCACAGTCATGCGGATGTGTGTGTCCTGTGCCGTTACATTATGTTTTGTCATTGACCTTTGATGGGTTTTCCTCAGACATGACCAGATCTGTCACTGAGGCAGGGCATGCGTTCGCACATTTAATTCATGAAAGGCTCCTATCATCCCCATCATCTCACAAAGCAAGACTGTAAAATGAGACAGTAGTGTACAACCAATGTGAATGAGTTTTTACATGTAAATCGGTTTCTCGCAAATTCTAATCAGGATTTCTCACTGAAACATAGAACTGAGATTACCCTCATAAAGGTAATACATGATATGCCTGAATACCGAAATTTAGGTCCTGATATTAAATAGATATTAGTGCTGCATTTGATCACAAAGAACATGATCACAAAGACAGTTTGCAAAATTGGCTAGGACTTAGGATCTTACTTAGGAAGCTGGAGTTACTTTGTCAGGATTGACAGTAATGAGTCTGATAGGACAGCTGTAACATGCGGAAACCCCAGGGACAAATTCTTGGCTCACTTTAGTTTCTTTTATATGTGCTCATACTAGGCCAAATTTAACATTAAAACACAATTTCCTATCATAGTTAAGATGCTACCACAGTACTTGGATTTCAACCCAACAAACACTCTGTCTGTTATAAAGATAAAACAGCTTATGATATCTGGCAACAGACAAGAGTGTCTCCAAATGTGTGCACACCTTGAATCTAGATCTAAAAACTTAAAACCTACTCAGAAATCGCATAGTTCTGATAGTCAGTTCTCACCTTTACTAGCCATCTCATCACCAAAACACTTCCCAATTATCTTAAGAATAGGGAGATTGAAAGACTGAATGTCTCAACATGACCTAGAGAACCTTATTCATGCTTTTATTTGCAGCAGGGTTGACAACTGTGTTGGTCTCTTAACTGAACTTCCCCTAAAGACCAATTATTTAAAAATGCTGCTTTAAGAGATTTAATTTAAACAGAGCACATTACTTTAATTTTAAAATCCCTATACTGACCTCCAGATATAGAATTTACTTTAAAGCACTTTTACTAATCTATTAACCACTGACTGGACTCTTCTGAACTCTTTTCTGATATGTTTAAAGAGTATAAATGTAAACATGGACACAAACCAGCTTGTCGAGATTGGAATTATACCAAACATTGTGAAGCAGCATTCAGCTTGTATGCTCAAGTACCCTAACTGGACATTTACTGTACATGTTAAGCACTTATAATATTTTACCCATTACATAAACAGATAACCCATGTCTGTCCATTTTCTCAAGGTTAACATTACAGTGACTAAAGCAACTATATCATTTATTTTTTAGAGAAAAGGTAACAGTAGAAGGTAACAATTTGATTGGCTTTGAATGCATTGCATGAAGTAAGAATAAACAGGCAGAAATTACACTGTAACGGCAATGCGGGACTGAATGTAGAGGTGGGTGCGTAGGCACACACCACGTTTACAGAACAGTTGCACAGCGCAGACTGTGCACATTCACATAAACACACGTAGGGCGTTAGACTCAGACAAAAGCGAGCACGGGACACTGCGTAAGCGCACATTAAATAGACCAACTACACGAGACCCGAGTGATGACGAGACGAGCCACAGGTGAGACCGATGAACTCACTCACATACAACCATACCCACAGAAGTACACATATGGACATAACTAGATGTAGACTACACGAACACATGCCCAAAGGGAGGGGTCCATTCACATTACAGTCATCTGTATTGTTATTTATTATTATTATTATCATATTAGCATTATATTTAAAAAAGTCAGATTATCAGGTGAGCAGTAGCACAAAGAGGTAGGACAAGCAATAAATAGACAATGCCAATAGAATTATTTAATAATAAGTAATAACTAATTCTTACAATTCCATAGTCTCATTTTTATAGTTCAATATACTGTAAATATAGTGGTGCCATTTAATAATCAGGAAGCCACGTAATAATTACATAAATACCTTACATTTAAAAGATCACCATCTGCAACTGAATGTTGTTTACTGTGGGCTGGCATCAATAACACTCAAGCACTACATAGCTGGTTAATATGACATTGTTGAATTTCTTGTTGCCAAAGACAGATGGACCACCAGAAGGCATATAATATAACATATAATAGCCGTGGGAGACCCTAGTTGTGATTATTACTAAAAGTCAGTAATTCTCTTTCACTCAGAAAAGTTAGAATCTGTCTCTTCATCTAGTCTCTAACACTACAGACTATGAGGCTGGACACTGCTGGCTTGTGGATTTATCATCACACAGAAGAGTCACAGAAATGCTCTTGTAACACTATACATTTTCTTTTACTGTTTGCTGTTTACTCTCTAAACCATTTTTTAAATGCACTGCATGGCCTATTCTGCACAAGGTTCATTTTGATCATTGGACAGCATGTGCACTATTTTATAGCTGGCTAATATTAAATGGAACAAAAATAAGGGTTTTTGTTTATACAATTTACAAAATACTAGCAGGCTTTGCAAGTCAATGATTGTTGGACACAATAAATTTATCAAAGAGTAACATTCTTTGACAAAAAGTCAATCTTCACCTGACAGTGTTGACAGGTACTGACAGTGTTGGAAAAACAACTGATGTAAATGAATATTGCTTTAGTAGTTACAAATATATTATTAACTGAGATCAGACAGGCTTTGACGTGAAACCCTCATGGAAATAGGAACAAAAAGACATCCAAAGAAGAGATTTCAGTGTGTTCCCAGGCAGACATTAAGAGACCAGGATATACCTGGCTTCAAAAGAAAATTAATGAGAACTCTGGAGGTCCTTTGTCAATGGCCTATACTCCAGAATAGGGATGTGGTCGCACCTGGGAATACTATGACTTGTGTATCCTCAGGTAAGTTGCTTGAACCGATTTTCAAATAGTGAACCTATTTTCCTAGTTTAGAACTAGCAAGTTACGTGATGATGGAGTGTAATAAATCCAACAACATATTTGTGAAGGACATCAGACACTATCTAACCATTAATATTTTCTTCAGATAGGTATTGGCTCCATATATAATAATAGCAAAATAATAGCAACAAGCATCCTACATTTATTCACCGTTCCCTTCATCTCCTTTCCATCATTGCTGTTGTGATTTGAAGCCGAGACTGAACTGTAACAGTTAATATTTTCAGAACAGGTAACTGTTGCAGGTACAGTAATCACTAGAGTAAGTAGACCTACTGTATACTGGCTTTAGAGGTAAACATTGTTACTGGGCATGTATCCACAACAGAAATGTCCTCCTTTCTAGGCAAATAGAGGAAATATGTTTTAAACCAGTATCAGTTGCTACTTAAGATTTCATTTTTGTCTGACCTATAAGACTCACTGGCCAACAGGCATCGGACCAGTGCTCACCACACCACACTGCAAGCCAGTCTCCATCCTCAGTGTTGTCAATAGTTATTTTGACTGTAGTGCCCTTAGGATCTTTCAGCAGCGTCTCTTCTGTAAATCCATTTCCTGCATGTCCTCTCTCATCTCCTCCATCATCATGGCCAAAGGACTTTTCTTCCAGGACCTGTTTCTCTGTGCAGCCATGAAAACAGAAACGACCAAGGGTAAAGTATTGGCAATTCAATGGCTCACTGCAAAAGCATTATAACTGTCTGTGGCGGATACAATTTTGATGTGGGATGACCTGCTGTATTTTTCTTGTCAAAGGAGCCTGTTTGAATTGTTGTATAAGAAGTGTGTCAAAGTTGTCCACGTCGTCTTCCTCAGTGTAATACAGGTGAACACCATTAAGACTGTTTGAAATCTTTTCAAAGAATTCTTCCATTGGTCACGTCATGTCCATACAGAACCAATTGGTCTGTGGTTCTTTTTACTGTTTCCCGAGTGCAATGTGGGGCTCCCAATCCACCCTGTCCATAGCATGTTGGGATATAATTCCATGTGGTTCTGTTGAAGTGCAGTGCAGGTAGAACTTCAGAAACCAGGAAGTGTGCGGTGGTAACCAATGAAAATTTCACTTGAATATTAGGACTAGATCCATGTATGTGGAGATCTTACCTCGTACGAAATGCTGCTTTCCAAATTTCTGAAAAATCAACATGAATGAAATTAATGTTCTCATTTGCATGTCTCAATTACATGTCTGTATTCTTTTTCTTGATTGTGAACCAAGCACATGCGTCTTGCTCTCACTTCTAAGTTTGTCCTCCTATAGATGCCGTAGCTCTGAAAGAATCCTGCTGTGCATGTTTCGTTTCATGTTGAAAGATCCCACTAGCTGTTTCTTCTTGAACTTCCACTCAACAGTGATTCCACTTTGCACTGGGGCCAGAACTGTTTGTTTGCACCATTAACAGGGGCAAAGATCCTTAGGTGGCCGGTTAGCAACAAACTAACTGAAAGCTTTTTTCTAGTTTAGTCGACTTCACAAAACCTGATGATCTTAGAACCTGAAGCATTAAGCATGCATTTTAATGACACTGATGTTCTTCCTATCAGACGCCTTTGGTGCTATAACATAGAAGGGATGCAGAGCACAGAAGGAAGAGTAGCTGAGCTTCTTAGTTCCTGCTGATGAACTCACTGTGAAGACTGATCACGGAGTCAGTCAGAATCACTCACTGGTGCTTAATCTTGCTTCTTGTGATAGTGTCAATTTTATCTGTTGTAATGTGAGATGAACTCACGAAGAACTGAACAGAACAGAACTGAACAAATGGTGCCTTGTTCTGTGGTGTCTGTTTCATTTTGCTCTGTAACTTGTAAGTCAGATGAAACTGGTGGAGAAAGCCATATTTCCTTTGCCTGATGATGTCAGTTGTTGACTAGATTTCCTGCCTCCGTGTCACAGGAGTTTGGCTTATGTTAAATTCTTGGCAGAGAACATTGTGGAAGAGAAGAGCTCCCCTGATGTTAACCCTAACCCTAACCCTAACCCTAACTCTAGATTCCTACGTTGGCTACGTAATACCATCCATTCATTTTGTGTCTGTGGAGAGTCTGCTAGTGCTTTATCTTTTCTTCTTTGTTTGCCATTTGATTCATCCATTATTTTAGTCTTTTTTGTCACCATTTTTGCTTTCTGAGACAGTTTCCGCTGTTTCAGTAGCTTCTTAATTTTCTCTTTCAAAGTGTTTATTTCTCTTGAATGCCTTTTACTAGTTTTTTTTTATCATCCTTTCACTTGCAAGGGCACGTCTGCTTATAATCGCCTGTTGAGTATTTTGCTCTAGTGGACTATCTGGGGGTGTGTCTACTATCTGACTATCACTTTCTAGACCTTTCCTGAGTGTCCCTACAATACCTTCTCTGATCCCCTTGCTCCAAATTCTCCTATTCATCTAATTCTTTTTGTTTTGAACCCTCTTCTTCCACCTCTGTCTTTGCTTCTTTATAACCTCACTTCTGTCGTCTGGGTCACTGTTTATTTTTTCTCTTCTCTTATTCCCTGTTTCCCTTTTTTTTGCACTTCCTCTTCTGTTCCGCCATGCTCATTTGCAGTACAGAAAAAAAGCAATAAATACGAGTTTCTCATTACTGAAAGATGGGTATGGGGTGTTTATCCAGCTTGCTAGCATACATTGTTATTATTCATTATATACAACAAGTTTTAATTTAATGTAATGAGCATGACGTAGGCTGAAGGGTGCCACCTTAACCAGGCCTGGAGCCTAAAAAGGAGGCACATAGGAGCTTTAACCACTGGACCAAAGAAGCAGCTTGATGGCACAGCAGCCATTTACCCATCGTAGTGACGAGCTTCGCCACACCGTCCTCCCCTTCGGAGAGTGATGGTCTCTGTCACACTGCCTCCCCCTCTGGGGAGCACCCGGTGCATAACACTCCTGCACAAAACTTCCCTTCCCATCAGAGCCATGGCCATGCCCTCGTTACGGGTCCTCACACTGGGCTTCACATCTCCTCACAGCAGGGGTGGGTTCATAGGGCATGCTCCCAATGGCCTCATTGCCATCCCACTTCTGACACCATGTGTGATGAGGTCAAAGATCTGCCCCATCACAGAGCTGTAAAAGAACATTACAGACGCTGGACTTACCTGGAATTCTCATACTAAAGGAGTGTGAGGTGGAGCAGCTCAAAACCCTTATACATTTCAGAAGAGAGAGAGCACATGCAGATCTGAGGAACATAGGACCATGAGAAAGCCTGTGTAGATCTGAAGAACATAGGACCATGAGAAAGCCTGTGTAGATCTGAAGAACATAGGACCATGAGAAAGCCTGTGTAGATCTGAAGAACATAGGACCATGAGAAAGCCTGTGTAGATCTGAAGAACATAGGACCATGAGAAAGCCTGTGTAGATCTGAAGAACATAGGACCATGAGAAAGCCTGTGTAGATCTGAAGAACATAGGACCATGAGAAAGCCTGTGATCTGAAGAACATAGGACCATGAGAAAGCCTGTGTAGATCTGAAGAACATAGGACCATGAGAAAGCCTGTGTAGATCTGAAGAACATAGGACCATGAGAAAGCCTGTGTAGATCTGAAGAACATAGGACCATGAGAAAGCCTGTGTAGATCTGAAGAACATAGGACCATGAGAAAGCCTGTGTAGATCTGAAGAACATAGGCCCATGAGAAAGCCTGTGTAGATCTGAAGAACATAGGCCCCATGAGATCTGAAGAACATAGGCCCATGAGAAAGCCTGTGTAGAAGAACATAGGCCCATGAGAAAGCCTGTGTAGATCTGAAGAACATAGGCCCATGAGAAAGCCTGTGTAGATCAGAAGAACATAGGACCATGAGAAAGCCTGTGTAGATCTGAAGAACATAGGACCATGAGAAAGCCTGTGTAGATCTGAAGAACATAGGCCCATGAGAAAGCCTGTGTAGATCTGAAGAACATAGGCCCATGAGAAAGCCTGTGTAGATCTGAAGAACATAGGCCCATGAGAAAGCCTGTGTAGATCTGAAGAACATAGGACCATGAGAAAGCCTGTGTAGATCTGAAGAACATAGGACCATGAGAAAGCCTGTGTAGATCTGAAGAACATAGGACCATGAGAAAGCCTGTGTAGATCTGAAGAACATAGGACCATGAAAGCCTGTGTAGATCTGAAGAACATAGGACCATGAGAAAGCCTGTGTAGATCTGAAGAACATAGGACCATGAGAAAGCCTGTGTAGATCTGAAGAACATAGGCCCATGAGAAAGCCTGTGTAGATCTGAAGAACATAGGACCATGAGAAAGCCTGTGTAGATCAGAAGAACATAGGACCATGAGAAAGCCTGTGTAGATCTGAAGAACATAGGACCATGAGAAAGCCTGTGTAGATCAGAAGAACATAGGACCATGAGAAAGCCTATGTAGATCTGAAGAACATAGGCCCCTGTGAAAATAGGACCCTTTGTCATGCATGTTTCCATTATGGACCATATTAATTGGAACATACTGTAGGTCCCTGTGAACACAGGAATGACTCTTCGCAGGACCTTTTAATGTGTTCTCACTTAGTGACCTCTCAGCTTTTTAAAATATTACTTAGTCCATAAACTATACAATACACATTTCTATGATTTGTTTGGTAGATGCAAAAATTCATGACACAGAAAAAAATACAACCCATTTCAACAGTTTTTGTTTTGGTACATATTATTGGTAATAAATATTGAATATTTAATATTGAATATTGAATATTGAATATTTAATATGGCCCCCAGCCAATGTTTTAAAAAGAAGCAGTTTTCATCATGGAAAGGTGGATATTTTCTGTACATTGTGATCAATAGTTTAATTCCAAGGGGGTCCAGTCTCTGGCAATTGCAAAGCATTAACCTAAATTCTTTCAGTGTTGACTGCAGTTACCTGATAGTGTAGATTATTAAAAATCTTCTGCTTTTATTACGTGTTGTTGTTGTCTCAGTAATATTATTTTTTACCACAAGTAAATCTTGATAATCTAGTGCATTTTATACAGCTATTCCATATCTGTAAGTCATAAGGAACTGCTTGATATTGCATTGATTTTGGCTATCCAAAGTTCCCTTGCACAGGAAGAAATATTATATACTATGGAGTTCTATCATGCAGTTGCCTATGGAGCACATTTACAAACTTCCATTGCGGTGTTATAGTTACTCTGGGTATGTGCTTCCTCATCAAGTCAACTGCCACAGCGATGTTGTGAAAAGACTACTTGTGCTCTGCAGTGGAATATTGATGAAACCTCTACTTTCTTTGCATTCCATTTCATAAAAACCTACAGATCAAATGCCTACCAATTCTACTTATTTTTGATTGTGACACCAAGTCCTATGTCTTGTTCATGGTCTATGGTCTTGAATAATTCATTCTGTGGCCAAATGAATGTAAAGTATATGATAATGATTGCTGAGTACCAAATATCCAATTATAATTTTAGAAATTATTCAGTAATTTTAGTCTAATGCAGAACTAATGGCAACTTCCCTCCTGTCTATCACTAGGGCTCTTGATTTTAACAGGATGCTATGTTAAAGCAGCCTGTTAAAAACAGTGCTGAATTCAATTTGTTACAAGCCATGGAGAAGATAAAGACAAAAAAGATGATGGAATTCAACCTACTGTTCAGTCAAAGTTTTAATTGGAGCTCTGGGGAGAGTCGTTTTTTACATTTGCGCTTTTTATGTTTGCAAATTTCTGCCTTCGTAGCACAGCACACACTAGGGACAAGAAATGGTTATGCTGAAGTTAAAAGGGCTTTACTATAGCTTAGTGAGTGCAAATTTACCACGACAGATTTTTCCTCAAAAAGTTGAAGGGTAAGTGTATGTATAGTAAGTTAGTGTTAAGCAGATGTGTTTCACTCTGAGAGTGCCTCTGCGGGTCGGTGTCAGTGTGCCTGTGAAAAACTGTTGTGAGAACATAGTTGGGAACCTTTTGAAACTCTCTGGATTTCCATATGAACGGATTCTGAAACGTAGTCTGATTTTCATGTAGGTCATGATAATAAATAAATAAAACCAACTAATTTAACAAAAAACACAGATTACTACATTAAGTATTTCTTCCGCAAATTATTTAAACAATCAAGGACATCGACAAATGTGAACCATTGTTTAAAGTAACGCTTGGAACCCTCTGCCGTTACTAATCAGTATTGTACAGAGAATAGGATATATTTTGACCTATTCTACACAAGGCAGTGATATTTCATGTACATTTTTGGAATATAACCTGCTCAGATCATGCCATAACAATTTATTGTGACTGTTGTCAGGACTAGGCCATTCTGAGATCCAGAGTTTGATTTTTTATCTTGTTCATGTTGTATGTTGTGAACAGATCCAATTGTTGGAGCCATTCATGTAGAAATAGAGAGAATTTTGACAAGTTGGCAAACTGTATATAGTATGTCAAGTCTGAACTCCACCATCACTCAGATGACGTGACCTGCCAGGTGGTTTTGTTGTTTCCTGTTCTTTACGAAGGTTGCGAACGCAGCAGTCTGAGGCTCCAGTGCCCCAGCACGTTTACAAAGGTCCTTAGGTGGCCTCAGGCCACAAGGCCTCAAACAGCATAAACACTGGGGCAGCACCACAGCAGGTGATGATCCCTAGATTATGTACAAATTACTAAATCCATGAATTACAAAAGAAGCATAATGTGTCCTCAGGCTGCTCTGTACTTACACTGGCCACCGAACTCTGGAGGCCTTGTGCCTGTTCACCCATAAGTATTCACAGATTCACCTTTTGAAAATATCAAATTAATAGCAAGCCTTCTCCACAAGTAACCACACACACACACACACACACACACACTAAAATGCATGTTTGTACCAAATAACTGCTTGGTATCCTGTCATTCACTCGCAGGTATTTAGACTGGCATTGATTTTCTTTTGATATTGAAATACAATGTGTCAAGAGCAAAGAACATGCAGCTGAAATAGGAAGCAGGCGAACGCGACTCTCCTACTGAAGCATTTAATGAACGAAAATGAAAGCAAACATACAACAAAACAAGCCAATGTACCATTACAATGACCAACATGGTCAAGAAAACAGAAAGCAGGCTTTCATAAGGAAGAGCACAATGACAACATATCTCCCCGGGGGTGTGGCAACTAATGGACAACATGCACCACCTCAGGGAGGTGTGGACAAACAGAATGTTAATCATTTTATTTCACATTTTTTTTTAGAATTGTTGTGATACAGAGTTTGAAAAAGAGTGTTAACCATGAGGCTGATGCTAGGACTGAACCTCCTGCTAACCTCCTGCTGCTCAGATGACCTCCGAGTCACGTTCACTGTCACTTCTTGCTGATGGCGACAACAAAGAACTACCGACGTGGCACCGGGTGCTTCAGGTGGAGATAGAGCGACAGTCAGGGCCAGAAGAATCACCTGTCTGCAAACTGTCTTTCAGCCAGAGCAGTAACATCTGGACAGTCTGGATGATCGAGACCGAGAGCAACAAAATTTATTCCAGGAGGATAACAGCCCAAGCCACTGACCCTGTGTTTATAGGAAAACACCTCAAATGATACTGTCAAATCAATACTCATTGAAAGAGGAGTGGCACCTCTCCAAAACCAGAGTGCAAAATACCCAGCAGTCATTCCAGATGGAGCTCTTAGGGATAAGAGGTGAAATGTATCATTGAAATGTTCAGTTGTAGACTGTCTCTTCACAATGGTTGCCTTGTCCTCCTTTTGTGGCATGTGTGTTGTTTTGCACGTAAGCTGTTTTTCAGCCAACACAGCACCGAAGACGCAGACAATACACAAGGCGGTTTTTGGTTATTTGAAACACTCTGAAAGAATAAGAGACCATAAAAGAAGCGATGAGCATTGATGGCGCATGTTTGCATTTCACCAGCAGATATGGAGCGAGTTAGGCTTTTAATTAAGGGCATAAGATTCTAGTGACCCAGGGGGCTCGAAAGAGTACTGTGTGTGTGTGAAAAGGTATGAAGTGCAGAGAGATGGGTCTGCCAGACCACACAGCAAACGTAAGCGCCATTGCTACCCACTGTCTCAATGCTGCTCTGACTCCTGGTGCACTGGGCTGATTACTGAGCACTACAACCAGCTCACTTTCCAGTTCTCAACACCTGCTACATTTACATTTGGATGGGAATTGGCTTAGGGCCTTGGTATGTAAAGGGGATATTTTTCTATGTAAGTGTACTAGATCAGCTATTGCTCTACTGGTGTCTACAGCCCCAACTGATAGGTTAATATATAATGCTCAGAGGCTTAAAGTAATCTCATAACACATACATTTTCTGCTGACAATGTCATACAATGTCATATAATAACTGAATCTGGAATGGCAAGATGGTTTAAGGTTCATATAGTAGATATACAATTTCTTTAGAGTTTTCAGTAACAGGTTTTCTTATTTCACCACGGTTGGTGTAGTGTACACGAAACATTATCAAACTAACATTTGATTTCCTCTCAAATTGCCTAAGGAGCCTTCACTTAACGTCGAGATCAGGGTAGTGGCTATTTTTATGTTTCATGTCTATGCTTCTTTTCTTGGGCACCGTCCAAGTTCCAATTTAACACCTCTGTTTGGTTTGCACTTACGTGTCCCGTTGTATATAGTCTCACGTTGAAGTTGTGTCTGGTTTGTTAGTGTGTGTTGCACATACACATACCACATAATAGGCACCTGGCTCTATTGTATTCTGTGGGTGGGTGTGTTGCGACTAGAGTTGTTGTCGCCATTCCTGCTTCTCTGCCTAGACAGGAGCCCATAGTAGGAGCATAACACATGACAATGGCTGAAGAGGTTCAAGAAACTTAAAAGTCTTGGTTGACAAGGCTACATTAAGTTTCAGAGTTGATAATAATGATGCATAGATATGCCTGTGATGGTAGCTTACACCAATCACACAAAGTTTACTTTATCAGGAGGAAGAAATATATTTAAAACCCTCAATTACTCTAAAGATTAGTTTTGATGACAGTGGTTCTTTAGTAAGAAGTACACGGTGGGTAATCGAAAGAGGTTTAACTGAAATAGAAAGTAGAACAGCACTTTTTTTCATCAAAAGAAAGCTTTATTTCAAAGAAAACTTTAGTCTGCCAATTTTTCCTTAATCCATTCATATAAAGAGTCTGTTTTGGGGGCAGGGGGCATATGGGTAAATGCTTTCTTGCCGTGTTCTGTGATTGCTCTTATGACGCCCTATACCCTCAGTCATAACAAAATATCCATGATCCCTCTCTGCAACTGTCAGCTTTGATTATGGTGAAATTTCTTCTTTTTGCCTGTGGCATTGTCCTTTGTTATGGTAGTAGCAGTGTTTATTCTTTCTTTCTTCCTTTATTACTATGAAAATGGTTAGAATTGCACAGTGGATGTTTACTCTCCCTCACACACACACACACACACACACAGGATCAGGTTTAGCATAAACAATCTCTATAAGTGTGATGCTCAGACATGAAGCAGGCAAGACGCAGGATACAAGCACAGGCGGTATTTAATAAGAAGGAAGGAAGCAAACAAAACAAGGGAAGCTAATGAGCAGGAGCTGGTGTGAGCTGAGGAGCTGGGACAGGGAGGACAGGGGGGACAGGGGGGACAGGAAGGACAGGGAGGACAGGGGGATGAGACTGGAGGCGGAACAGGACTTTGGACAGCAGCAGGTACAGGAGACGAAGGCGGATGGAGAGACGGTGAAGTGGCCACGAGGGACATGGGAGGCTGTGCCAGGGTCGGGCTGAGCAGCCTCGGGTGTGCCAGGGTCGGGCTGAGCAGCCTCGGGTGTGCCAGGGTCGGGCTGAGCAGCCTCGGGTGTGCCAGGGTGTGTGCTGGGCAGCTACATATGCGCCTGGAACTGGGGGCTGTTTCTGGGGGGACATGAAAGTTACCCCCCCCTCCCCAAAAAGAAAAGAAACAAAAAACCATGAAACAGCAGGCATGGCAGAGATGGCTCCGGTGGATGTAACCACTGGTGGCATTGGTGACAACAACACAGGGAGGCTTTCAGGTCCAGTGAACCCTTCCTCTGAAACCCCTGTTGCATGGTGGATGAGCATCTGGCCTGATAACTCCCCGCCCGATACAGCTCTACAAGTTCAGCCGTGTCAGCCTACAGTCTCCCAACCCGAAGGTTGGATCTCAACACAGGAACTGGTCCATTTTGTCCATAAATCTGTGGGCCGCCTGAGTCTTGCTAAGGCGCTTGGTGTCTGTGTTGGCACCGCCAAGCAGATGGAGGCTTCTTCCACAAGCCCGACAAGGTTCGTGTGTCATTGGATGGTCAGTTATTCTGTCACACTCAAACATGGATGAGTCCAGTGGCCGGATGTAAGCACAGGCATCGTGTAATAAGAATGAAGGAGATGAAATAATAAGGGAAGTGAACAAAACAAACTAAGTTAAAATGTAACACTGGCAGCATGAAGGCAAATCAAAATGAACAGAAACATGTACAAAAGTGTCACGGTGACGCTCCCGGACCCCTCCCTTTGGGCGTGTGTATTAGATATGTAAACTAATGATTGTCACGGTGACGCTCCCGGACCCCTCCCTTTGGGCGTGTGTATTAGATATGTAAACTAATGATTGTCACGGTGACGCTCCCGGACCCCTCCCTTTGGGCGTGTGTATTAGATATGTAAACTAATGATTGTCACGGTGACGCTCCGGACCCCTCCCTTTGGGTGTGTGTATTAGATATGTAAACTAATGATTGTCACGGTGACGCTCCCGGACCCCTCCCTTTGGGCGTGTGTATTAGATATGTAAACTAATGATTGTCACGGTGACGCTCCCGGACCCCTCCCTTTGGGCGTGTGTATTAGATATGTAAACTAATGATTGTCACGGGGACGCTCCCGGACCCCTCCCTTTGGGCGTGTGTTTATGTTGTCTATGTCCATATGTGTAGTTCCGTGGGTGTGTGTCGGTATGGGTGTGTTCATTAGTCTCACCTGTGGCTCGTCTCGTCATCACTAGGGGATAGTGTTGTTAGTCTATTTAATGTGCATTTACGCAGTGTCTTGTACACGTCTTTGTTTGATGTAGAGTGTATGTGTTCAATGCTTGTAATCCCGCTACTGAAGTAGCCTGTGCGTTGCATTAAAACGTTGTGTGTACCAAACTCTCCGTGGCATTCTGTTCCTATCACTGATCATTACAAAAAGATAAACCAAAGAAATCAAAAAAATCTTTTGAAATCAAAAGACGTACCACAAAAACACAGAGAGAAGGGCAACGTGATATTCTAATGACGAGAGAGCAATGATGACAATAACCAACAATGGAAACACAAAAACAAAAACAAATACAGTATACCCAGAGCACTAAGAGGAAACCCCTAGGGCAGATTACACGAAGCTGGGGTAACAAAGCAGGTACAAGTGGAAGAAACGGCAGGGAACCTGAAACAAGACGTCGAACTAGAGAACAAGACCTAAAAAAGGAACACATGGCAGGCATTGCCATGGGAACCATGACGCCAGGGGCAACTGTAGCAATAAGTAAATATTGCTGTGTTTAGCGCTGTCCTAAACTATGTAAAGGTTATATAGCATAATCTACATTATTATTATTATTATTACTATTCATTTATGTTCATTTAAAAATATATTATAATGTTCATCCTTATTTTGTTATTTATTTACAGTATGATATCATTATTATTTTTTATATTATTTCACATTTTTATACAATGACCCTGGGCATATTGAAATGTACTACAATTTTTCTCCTTCTTCTTCTTCTTCTTATTATTATTATTATTGCTTGTGAGTTACAGTAAACCTATTTAAGAACAAATTAGCACAGCTGTTGTTCTGAATCATCCAGAACTAGTTCATGTGCTCTGTGTGGGTGTGTGCAGGCGTGCATGCATCTGTATGTGCATAGCATAAGGGGATCATGATCAAATACCTATGTGCATTTCAGATGTTTGTATATGTATTCTGTGGTGTCTCTGCAGTAATGAATTGCTAATGAAGTGGAAAGATCCTATGAACTTTTGATGTGAAATAAAAGAGTTTTAAGTATATTGTAAGTAGCAGTGGAAACACAACAATGCTCAGATTTCACTGTAAATCACCATGAAAGTAGAGAATGGTTAAATATGGCCTATTACAGTACTCTCAAAAATGTTCTTAGATACACGTAGAAGGTGTTGAACATTAAATATATTTTAATATGATGGCTTAGGTTTTCCACACAAGTAAATATCAATATTTATTTACTTAAGACACGTCATGCGGCACGTGTAGCCCACATGGTACAGCCCCTCCATGTGTTGTGTCATTGTTGTCGTTGTGTTTGAAGTCTACTCATGTGGTACTGTGTACATTATCCTCACGTGCTACCACACCCCCTTATTAGCATGTTCCTGGTATCACCTGTTCCTCATTATCACCCAATCACTGAGTGTACTGCATTGTTACCCTCCATTTATAGGACGTGTTCATGGCTGTGTGTTCCGCACTGTGAGTCTGTGAGTCTGTCAGTCTGTGAGGCTGTGAGTCTGTGAGTCTGAGGCTATGAGTCTGTGAGGCTGTGAGTCTGTGAGGCTGAGTCTGTGAGTCTGTCAGTCTGTGAGTCTGTGAGTCTGTGAGTCTGTGAGTCTGTCAGGCTGTGTCTCTGAGTCTGTGAGTCTGTCAGGCTGTGAGTCTGTGAGTCTGTCAGGCTGTGAGGCTGTGAGTCTGTGAGTCTGTCAGGCTGTGAGTCTGTGAGTCTGTCAGGCTGTGAGTCTGTGAGTCTGTCAGGCTGTGAGTCTCTGAGTCTCTGAGTCTGTGAGTCTGTCAGGCTGTGAGTCTGTGAGTCTGTGAGTCTGTCAGGCTGTGAGTCTCTGAGTCTGTGAGGCTGTGAGTCTATGAGTCTGTCAGGCTGTGAGTCTGTGAGTCTGTGAGTCTGTCAGGCTGTGAGTCTGTGAGTCTGTCAGGCTGTGAGTCTGTGAGTCTGTCAGGCTGTGAGTCTCTGAGTCTGTGAATCTGTCAGGCTGTGAGTCTCTGAGTCTGTGAGTCTGTCAGTCTGTCAGGCTGTGAGTCTGTGAGTCTGTAAGTCTGTCAGGCTGTGAGTCTCTGAGTCTGTGAATCTGTCAGGCTGTGAGTCTCTGAGTCTGTGAGTCTGTCAGTCTGTCAGGCTGTGAGTCTGTGAGTCTGTAAGTCTGTCAGGCTGTGAGTCTGTAAGTCTGTCAGGCTGAGAGTCTCTGAGTCTGTGAGTGTGTCTCATCAGAGACTTGTGTGTGTATCCTGCTTTTCACCATTTGCCCTTTATTTTAATACCATATATGGTTGCAACACGCTGCACCACTTGTCTATGACATGTTCTAAGTGCTCTAGTTGAATTACTGCCATCTTTTAAAATTCAATAACAATGTCATGGCAGAAATTTTTTTTGTATTCCAATGTCTCCAATTTTTCCTGCTATTGTCTGTATAAAATCATAAATTCAGCTCAGCTGTACAAGACAATTTTGTTCCCTAAATGTTCCGTCAGTAACCTAGTTTTAGACTCATTCCATAGTGTGACTCTGCTGCTGTCTGTGGTTGAACCCAGCAGGCTAGCAGCTATAATGTGCCAAGGAGAAGTGTTCTATACCTGGCCTGAGAGACGAGGCTGATCCTGAGGATTTATCCCCATAGACTGTATATATTGGCGATGATTTATCCACCAAGTTGTTTGTGTTGGCAGCCTCTGCTCGTCCATGTTCTAGTAGCTCACTACTGACCTCTGCTGGCCAGCCATTGGTCAAAAGTCAAAACATTTGACTACGGTTAGAAATGATGAGTACTTGGACTGAAAGCTGGGACCTTATTGTCTTAGAGAGTTAGTTTGGTGTTATTTTTTCACGCATTGTTTCATACTGATGTGAAGCCGATGCTGTGCAATCATAAATGTAACATCTGAACAACAGAGCACAAAAATACCTTTCTTGATGTTGCTTGTGATACACATGCAATTTTAGCCACTGAAATGACATAATTATCTGGAACAAAAGTATACAATGCTAGTGTTCCAGCTGATCACATTTGCTTCTGTACTGATTGCCAACAAAGAACAGCAAGTTTTCTCATCAAATAGAAAATAAAAAGATTAAGTTTACTCCAGACTCTAGTTTACTCCAGAGATTGGGATTTTTTAAGAGGTGACGGTGAAGTAAAGGAAGTGGATCCTGTCTGTTCTCTAACGTCCAATCCTTGTGTGATCTCAGAAAGCCTTCTTACCACATTTCTGAAGCAATGCTATAACAAGCAAAAAAGTACATTTCTGACATTGCATGCAAAAAATATATATTATGATATTTGAATATTTAAAGTGGGTTATATGTCAGATTCAGCATACTTCTACTTTTTTACTGATTTTATACTTGATCCACTGTCTTGAGGTGCGATTCTGCAATTTACTAAGCAGAAATGCTATTTCAGATCTTCCCAACAAAAGCCTATCAACAAACAAAGCAGTTAGGTTGATATCTGTGTTTTTTCCATTTAGGGAAATATGAATATGGAAATGCAGTGAGATCAGTGAGTGAATGATCAAATGGGCAAAATCATCAGAACTCCTCGTTTGTAATTACATTTTTATAGTCTGGTACAAGTGCCTATTGCTCGGATGAGACATTACGTGTAGGAAAACCAATCACCAGTTTGTGCCATTTGGCTCATTGTCACTCGTATTAGTTATTTAAGTGAATACTGTATGCTTATGTGGAATTTAAAAAGCTATAAAGCTTTGCTGTACAGTCATAACATACTAATTACATTTTGACACTGATATCATTCTCGTCACATGGGTAGCCGCATACAGACATGACAGTAATGAACACAGTTGCTAGCCATGTCTTATGCTATGCTGTATTAGCATGGCCCTTGTTAACACTGCATGTTGTTTTACCATGGCAACATTGCTTACTAAAATGCCCAGATCTCAGGAAGCTTTTCTCTCGGTGTTTCTGTCTTGCTCCTTCTGCCCTTCTTCACACCTTCACATCTCGGTGAATAACCCTCACACCCACTCACTCGCTACTCATTCCCATGTACCTGTTTTTTTCCCCCCATCAGCATCCATGAATAAAACAATTTCTTGCACAAGACGTTACACCAGTGCGGTGCAAAAGAATCAGTGTTCCTATAAATACATTTTCTTTATATATTTACTTGTCGTGAGAAAGTGTTCTTTGTTTATTCTGGGTATAGTGCAAAAAAAATTTTCACGATTGTTTTCATGCATCGATTTTTGCATTTATTTTAAAGACTACCAGTACGCAGTAAGGTGTCAGTGACCTGTATGAATTCCATGAGATTATAACCATGAAAACATTACAATACTTTACATATATACCCACTGTAATTCAAAGTGCTGTACAAGCAAATGATAAACATGTTACCTTTGAAAACACCCAGCAACAAATAGGTTTTGGGATTAATTTAGATATACAAAAAAAACCCTTTTTGAGCATAGCCAGTGTGTGTACATTGAAGTCTAAATGGCAACTTCTGAGAATATCTTTGCAGTTCTGAAGTCCTTGGAGTGTATTTCACTGTTTCAAATGAGGATTGCTATAGTGCGTGTGAGTGACTTTGACAAAGCTCTTCTCCTTCAATGGCTTTGTTCATCTATTTTAATTTAATTCATCAATTCAATTTCATTGCCATTTTACTTGTGCTCCCTTTGTATTTCAGTTTGATTAATCTTGGTGTTCTGGCCTTTTAACTGTGTAAAGCTTGGTTGTTGTTGTTGTGGTGCATCACTAACAGCTAAAATGGCAGCAGGAGTGATTTCTCTATTGTGTGTGGAATGGAATAAGGATTATGGGTAACTGGTACATCGGTTCTGTTCCTGGCTTTGTTCCATACTCTTCTGAAGAGCTTTTCAGGATTGTCTGACTGGACCAAATAAATATTGCAGTTATACTGTATGCAACATTAAGCTTGGACTCTCACACACACACACACACACACACACACACACACAACCAAAAGGGAAGTGATGATGAACAAACAAATTGTTCTAAGAATCTCAGCAACTCTGCCCAGAGCCAAACAGTGATGGCCAGGCAACTGGGCCAGAGCATAAACAAAATTGCAGGTCTTATGGTTTTATGGTATGCAGTGGTTAGTATATACCGAATGTGGCCCTATGATGGACAACCAGTGACCTGTTGACAGGGTTATGGGGACATAAGGCTCACTGATCCATGTGGGGGCGAAGGGCAGCTCACCCGCCCGCTTTGCTGAGAAAACAAGTGCCATCGCCATTTGTTGCTATGGCAGCAATGAAGTTAGGAAACTTGAAGGAAATGATCTACACTCTTGGAACTTTAGAACCTTGTGGAATGGATGTTGTGATGTAAACAGCTACGTCTTCTAAACTGAACTGGTTTCACCTCCTACAACTTGCTCTTTGCTTGCACAACTGCTGAAGGGATCCAAAAGGTCCTATTTCTCTGGAAACCTTGTGTGCTTTACTTGTACTTACATGAATACCTATATTTGAACCACGTTTCCACAAAAATATTTCCAGGAAAATTCCACATTCCAGAACTTCAGAAGAACATAATCCATTGTACAGCTGATTAAGGACCCTCTGTTTGAAACTCTGCAACACACACACACACATTTTGTTCTGGAAATAAATTTAATACACAGTTATCTATTAACTAATCTTTTTACTATTTACATTAGAAACAAGTCTTCACACCAAAAAGTCTTTAAGATTATCCTCTTAGATATGTCCAAGCTTTGGACTGGGCATATTCAAAAGCTATGCAATATTGGCTGTCAGGTAGTGTCATCCTGTTGGAAGGCGTCTGTGATACTCAGTGTGATATGAGAAAATACAGACATAAACTGCATAAGGAATATTTGTTGCACTGTAGCTTGAGCTACCGAGGCAGTGTGCTAAGCTAACATATTTTGCTACACAGAAAGTAGTTTTGTCATTTGTCATTACCCTCATCTAACCATATGCAATATTATGGAAGTTAGGAGCTCAAAATGAGATGAGAGTCACTCAGAACTCAGTAAACTTGTTATTAGAAGCCTGCACGTTTGAGAGTTATTTTATCATACACAGGTGCAGAACGAACGTGAATATAAGACGATCACCAGTTGCTCACGGTTGGCATTACTTCTTGTAGTGTCATCTTGGAGTGTCCCTAGCATAAGGTGCAGAGCTTAACAGCGTTCTGGTACCAGTAGTGTTTTCCATCCATGAAAACCTACGATCAAGCAGCATCAGAGTTGTTTTACCTCTATCTGCTGAGGGCTTCATGACCTTCATCCATCAGTCAGACCTGACCTTAAATGCCTGCCCTCTCTTCTGTTTGGAAGATCTAAGCTTTCTTCTTTTGAAGTTAAGACCACGGATAGAAGCAAAATCCTAAAAATTGTTTTGTGTTTCATAATATAAATGTAGGAAGCTAAAAGATCATGTAAGCTGGCACTTGTAAGGTTTTGTCTTGACGTTTTGTGAATTACAGACAACGAGTAAACACACTGAAACACAATTTCTAGTGATTTTAACTATAAATATAGCTATATATTAGCTAGAATTATAAATGTGTGTCCCGTGTGTATGCACCTTGGTAGGTATTTTCTTCTAATAAAACAAATAACAAACAGATGAAATGTGTTGATCTCTCAGAGGAAATTTGTATGTTACGGCAGCAAAATGTTGATAGAGTGTACAAGCGACAGACAAACACTATATCACACTTAGTGCAAAGACACCAGGAGACATCAGACAGCACATTACTCCAATATAAATGATGAAGCTGGCACACCGATGAGAGCACACTGGTTGGCTGATTCAGTATGAAGCCCAAACACTCGAGACACCTCGAGACACCTAAGGTTCAAGATGCCCATTCTTGAGTTCATTGGGAATTGTGCCAGTTCTATTTGTTCCAGTACAACTGCTCATTTATCCTGATGCTCGTATTATAGTTTTGAATATTTCCCAGCATGCTTGTGTTGATTACCCTGAGCTGTGTAAGAACTGAAGGGCAGATGACATTGCCATGGCTCTGTAACTCCTAATTAGCTACAAAATGAGGCTTGAGCAGTGACCTAATGGACAGAGTGCCCTATGGGCCTTCCTGGCTAGACTGGCCCAGCTCAGTTTATATCCTCTATTATATACAGCTCATCAGCAGAGCTGCACACTGTGTTTCTATGAACACCAATGCCGGCAATATCTTGCAAGCCTTTCATGAGACTGTCCAACCAGTATGAAAACGTGAGGAGCATAAACAGTGTATGGTGGGGTCGGCGTTTGAAGGAACACGTTTGAAAGGAGTTGTGCATACTGAACAATATGGGTGTCACAGCTTATACATATTTGATTTATTTCTTTTTATATCACAACTGTTATAGTGTAACTATGATGTGATATGATATGTGGTACTGCTGGTGGTGGCTAAGTCCAAATCTGCTTTCTGAGTTTCTGTATCACCCATAGCTTTTGTGTTGTTTTAGGCCCGCTGTTGGCAGACTACTGAAGACAGATGTTCTTGAGGACAAAATTCAGAAATAGGTTTTGTACATATTTTAAATGTAATAGTAGTAATATTATATAAAGTATAACATATTATATAAGTTGTATTATATAAAGTATATTGTCCTGTCACATAAGAACATGACCAGTGTAATTAGTTTACTATCAGTACATTTTCACACAGTGTTTCGAAATATATTACACCGTAATTAATGGTGTAACACTGTAAAGTTATTTATTTCTTATTTCTTCCTATTTGCCATCTCATCATTTAACCAAGAACCTGAGATCCAGATTGCCAGTCACTGAATCTCACATTTCCCACTCCACTCTCACCGAGCCCTTCTTGGCATCACCTCTATTGTGAAATACTGTCAAAGCCCGTTATGCTCGGAGGCCTTTTCAACACATTTATTAACATACCTTTGATCACCCTTACCCCCCCCCCCCACCTCATAAATGCATCTCTTCTTAAAAATTATCTTAGTCCTAGTCAGCTATTAGCAGTGCTCATTTAGTAATAACTTTTGATGGAATTATAAATAATAAAAAAAAGACTTTGATATGCTAATATGAAACACACCAGACCCGCTTGAGGGCTACTCTGGATTTTCTTGAGGAATTGCAGAAATCCCAAGATGTGACAGATGGGTGGAGTCCAGTGTACAACTCAGATACACTCACCACAAACAGGAAACTGTGCCCCCGAGACCCTTCAGAAAGATCCTCCTCTTAACTTTTTCAAATTCCCCCAGTGTTTGAGGTGTTCAGATCATCATATCTGTATTATGCTTTTATATTCTCGTCTACTCAGCTCACTGTATGTAGTTATTTACCATTCATTAATTTCCAAAGAAATTGCGTCTGTGACAGTGATGCAGACATTGCCGTCAGCCAAAGGCAGGGGCGTGTATAATCCCAGAGGCAGGGGCGTGTATAATCCCAGAGCTCCCCACAGCAGTAAAGCAGAATCTAGACTGGTGGAGTATCATTACTTCCACTTCACTGAGGAACACATGGATTCTAGATCACACTACTCTGTGAGGTGTGTAGAAATCACGTGGCCTCATACCCTGAATACCCATACCCAGTGGTTGAAATTAGACAGAAGTGTAAAAATAGAATATTAGTTGGTCCTTAAGAGTGGGAAGAGACCATCCTCTCCTAACCTCTGTCCTAACCTCTGTCCTAACCTCTGTCCTTACCTCTAAGTGATTCAGGTCACCCACACTCCCCTGATAATGTATGAATCTACAGTCAAACCATAGCACATGCCCTCTCACAACTCACACTACTTTAATTAATGAAGGTTCATTAATTAGGGCACTTGGCAGTTGCATGTGCTTTTGGGGGCATTGACCTAAATCTGAGGCATCTAACTGCCACTGAGAGCAGTTCCCATCCTCATCTCTGAGTAATTATTAGACAGCACAATGAACTCCAGCTCCTGATGGGTAAGTCATACAATGCGTCACACCTAATATAGCTAATATAAAACCGTATTCATTAATTCTTCATGAAGCAAATGCTGTGTCTTTATTAATGGGGAAATGTGTCGCTGATATGCAAACATTAATATTTCTTTAGGATTTGACAATCTAAAGACTCATTAGAGCTTTTAACGCGTTTCAATTAAGCCAAGTATGTAGTAATTGGGTAATGTATGCCCATTAATAATTTTAGAGAGGGCACAATTTTGCCTTTAAATGAGATGAATTTAAATCAAAGTAGCTTTGGGAATGTATCAAACCCATAAAACCTTTCCAGAATTAGTAAAACATCTGAAAAAGGTTTAGGCTGCAGCTTTGCCGTAGCTATGGCAACATAGGTAACTAGCTAGATGTAGGTTTATGCAGTATTTTCATTCATCTAGGTAACTAGCTACAGTACATCTGAATTCCTATAATTCTACACACAATTAATTTTCGAATATTGTTTGTTTAGGACATTGGTATTTAAGCTACTATCTGTAACTTCAGATTCACATATGAAGTCGATATTTGGACTACTGATCGCGGTTTGAAACAAACATTCAACGTTCAAAGCTCTGCAGAGGGTGGTGAAGGCCGCACAGAGGACTGTAGGGGTCAGCCTCCCCTCCACTACGGACATTTACATCTCCAGATGCAGGCGGAGGGCCACCTGCATCATGAAGGACCCCACCCACCCAGCACACTCACTTTTCACCCCACTCCCCTCAGGCAGGAGGCTGCGGAGCATTAAGTCCAGGACTACCCGACTGAGGAACAGCTTCTTTCCAGAAGCTGTGAGACTCTTAAATCACTGAGACCAGCACTCAGCCGGACCCTGGCACTCTTTGCACGGCCACCTTATGCACAGGACACTTATGCACAGGACACTTATGCACAGGACACTTATGCACACCCACTTGCCACTTTATGTACACAGCTGAAGCACAGCCACTTTTCCAGTGTCTCTATTGACACATTCAGCACTGTATAGTTTTTTTTTTTTTTTTTTTTCTTTGCCCTTATTATTGTATATTTTATATATTTTATACATTTGTATATTTAGTATATACCATGTATATTTTAGTCTATGTCTATTCTATTATTTTTTTTTTTTTATCTTATTCTATTTATGTCTTGGGGTTTAAACCGGGACCTTGGGTACAAAATTTCGTTCCCACCTCATGTACGCATGTGTGTGTGTGAATGACAATAAAGTCTCCTTGAATCCTTGAATCCTTGAATATTATCTGTGGTACTTTAGCTAACCATGACGTCTATGACAATGACAATACCATGACAATCCCAGTGAGCTGGGATAACGAACATGTCTCACGCATGGGTAAGATTGGCAGCCGTAAGCGTGCTGCGTCTGTCATAAGATTTATCGGTAATTACGCACAATTACGCGCATGCGTAGTTCAAATTGAGTAAATGACATTTGTGGCGCAGGCGTATTGCTGCGCCCCCTACAGGCCAGCTGTAACAGTAGAAGAAGAACTGAACATAAATGTGGCGGTCTCTGTCACTTTCCCCATTTGAACTACACTGCATGCTCTCTAACTCGCCAGTCCACATTATTAACCTGCCACTGTGGCTTGTGAGTTGATCAAATTTAGCTGCCGCTTCATAAATTTACCTGCATTTGGCCAGTGGCAGGTGCTAATTTCCCACCCTGAGTAGAACATAACTTCTTGATGGTTGGGTACAACTACATCATTTAGTTATTTATTAAACAACAAAAACACTCTCCATTCTTATAACTCATTTAAAAAAAAAACATCAAATTAACTGTGGAGTCTTAGCCTCATTCATTATTGAGCCATGTCATGTGGGAGGACAGACACAGAAACACAGGAACCAAAGAATCTCCATGTAAAGTGAAAACCATAATAAATAAATTCTTTGATTTGTAATGCATTGCTGTGAATTTAAATTCAGACGAAGTACAGCTGAGTAGAGTTAAGGGAAACTCCAAGTTAGAATGTTCCAAGGTCACTGAGCAAGGGCAGTCGAGACAGACAAATGATTAAGAAAAAAGGACGTGATAATGAAAGTAAATCAAATGGAAAAATACAGACGGGCAGACGAACTAACATGGTAAAACAACAATACACTGAGCATATGATAGTAGACTACGGCAAAGGGTCAGTGCAATCAGTAGTACAATGACCAGCGAAAAACTGAGGGCAACACTGGGTTTAAATACACAGAGGACTAAAATCAGAGGACTAAAGGGGTGTAACTATGATAGAAAACAAGAAGCACATGGAGACGACAAACCAGAGAGTAAATATAGGCAGGTAAAGTATCCAAGGAGACAGTTGCCTGGGAGGAAACGACTGTGACACTACTTCACTGCGACACCCATGAGCGACACTCCCAACATACATGTGCATGCATGCACACACAAGAGAAGAAAGGTGCAAACGCCTGGTGTTTCAGATGCAGATCTGAATGCACAGACGTGAAACATGCTGCTACGCACTTATAGCCCACTGAGAAACCACTGGCCAGCTGTCCCAGCATGTCTTATACGACAGGAAATGGAGTCAGTTCAATCAATTAAGCAATTGACTACCGAATTAGCCTCAGCACACAGGATAAGTACACAAGGCAAATTAAACACAGCTGTGGACCACAAGCTTTGTTTTGAAGCAAGAGCTACAAACGTAAAAAAAAGCAATATGAATAGAAAGTGTAAAACGGGGAAGGAGAAACAAGCAGGGCTTGAAATCCTCTTAGCAGAGATACCACCATGAATCCAGAAGAACAGATCAGGTTTGGTGTTAATGCTGCATGCTCTGCCAAATTGTATAACATTACAAACCCAGTATCAAAATGCTGCCATTTGAAATGCTGCCTATTCTGGGCCCATACCTGCGTTAACCACATTTACATACATTGACTTCTAATTACCTGCTTACCAACCTAAACGGAGGCAAACGCAGTCAGCCTGTCTAATTCTAAACTGCAGGAAAACTTTGCTGCTCACTTCCTGCAATGACAAAGAGGCAGAACCCAGAAATAAAGCAAGCATGCCTCATTGGACTTGTTACACACACAGTCACAGATAAACAATAACATACAAATATCACCCATTGTGAATGCAGTATTTTATGCTTGTTGCAAACAGCACAATGTTTCATAGTGTAACACAGCGGGCTGAGAAGAGCGAGGTTTATTAGGGCCAAATCCATAACCATAGACATAAGAACGGTCCAGGGTCAGTTTACCAATGCGTACTGTTACCTTTTTCTTACCGTTCACCCCGGCCGTAGACGGGGGGTCAGTGGAACCTTTCCTTGAAGCACCTCGGGCTAGGGCTAACTGGGCTAGGGCTAACTGGGCGAGGGCTAACTGCCCTAGGGTAATTCCCACTTCTTTTTCCCACGGATTCCCATGGTAGCGAAGAAGACTGCAGCCAGTTTACTGCTGCGAGATTCTGCAGCATTTATTCACTGCGTCGTCACACACTTACTGCACCCAGGAGTAAAGAAAGAGCAGAGAGCCGTGGAGTAACTAGGCCCACAACATCACAGACACAACAGAATCGCATTAGTAGCTTCTAGAACACCCTTCTGTTTCCTGCCTGTCTCTCTATATCTAAGGAAAAACAACACACACCCACCCACCCAAGGCTCACGCCCATATCTTCCTTAAAGGAACATGAACTCCTTTTTCCTAACAGTACGGTACAAGAAGACATAACTACTAGAACACAACACAATACAGGCTAAATGCAAACAAACAATGAAACATAAACTCAGATTGCCAGTATCATGAAACACATGACAAACTCACAAGCACATCATGAAACAGGCACAGAAAAGCAACATGGGGCTGTGTGCAATGACCAGCAAACAAGTAAAACATACAGGGTTTAAATACACAGATAATAAAGGAAGTAAACTAGACACATGAGACCAAAAACAAGGGGCAGGGATACAAATGAATAGGCGGAACAAATACAATAATAACAAAAGCACATGGGACATGAAAACAAGAAATGACGTACAGGTGGGGGGCAGGGCCAGATGTGACACGTAGGACGCAATTCCATTCCAGCATCTAAGACAAAAGTCTCTTACTAATTGTTTGGTTGATGGCTTTGTCCATTTTCTTATTTAAATGAATTTGTATTATTACTGCTTACAGAAATGAAGTGGTAAATTTTCATGAGCTTAATTTAATTTAATATCATTTAAGACAGGTAGTGCGTCTGGAGGAACATGCTGAGCACAGTATGATTGCATTAGTGTTATCCTGTGCAGCACGATTTGAGGGACTGGAACAGGCTTCTATTTATTTGGAAATGACTAAAAGCATTAAAGTTTCTTAAGATGTTTACTTTTCAATTTGTAACACAGTTGTACTGTTTGGTTTTACTGTAATACATTCAGCACACAAGTTTCACTTAAAGGTGAAAGGCTATAAAAAGTTTCAAATATCTGCTTGAACATATATGCAGTGGTGGAGTAAACAGAGCACTCTAATACTGACTTCAGTCTTTCCCTTAGGAAATATCTATCAATGTATTCCCCATTTATCCAAACCTTCAACCTCTCTCTGGCTGTAAGAATGACAATCATGTAATTCTTTCCCCTGCCACTCAGTCGAACATTATACTGATGTGAACCTGGTTTGCTAAAAGAGGTGCTGTTCAAATATCACAGTAAGCCTGTAACTGTGAACACTGTCTATCTTAACTGTCAGACTAAAATGTTTGTGGAAAATTGGGTGGTACATAGCAATTTCTAGTTTGCAATATTAGTTGATGTAAATAATAAGGCATGTTATTTTCATTTAAGTCATTATTTGCCTACAGGAGGAAAGGGAATGATATGCTTACATGTGTGGATCAGAGCCAATGTGGTTCCCTTATCCAGATTAGACTTATCCAGTTACCCAGAAAATGTTCATTCTTAGGTAACTGACAGACTTTATCGCCCCTGGGACCCTAAATCTGCGTTTTCTTTCTAATTAGGTTAATATTTCTCTTCGGCACACAATGTACACGTACAGAGTGTGGCCTCTGTGTCCTTCCAAATTACAGTAGAGGACAAGTGTGAGGTAAACTTTACCCTCACTAAATGTATCAAAACAGTCATTAGATTAGGGCACACTGACATTATAGGAAAGCTCATAGGTAGACAGTGAATGGCTATTATTTCTATTATTTCGCAGTGAATTCCATTCAAATGTTCACCATCCACAGAGCCAGCCATTTGTGTCTAAGCCTATGGTTTCATGTTCATCCACACAGAACGCATAAAAACGTAACACCAACATTATTTGCAAAATCCTAATTAACAGGTTTGTAAATGTATGCTTGTGTGATTCCATTTCTTCTTGTTTGAGCCATTATATTCAGCTCTGCTTGAGAAGCATACCAGGCTGTGGGTTAGTGACAGCGCCCTGTCAATCAAACATGCTCAATGAAATATTATAACAACTCCCAGACCATTCTCAGATATGAGTGATATGAGTGAACCAATATTGTTGATTTTTAAACAGTGCTTTATCATATTTCTGTTCTCTTTGTGCTGCTAATTTATTGAACAAATTCAATGTATTCATAAATAATAAATAAATAAACAATGCAGATAAAGGGAACTATCGAAAATACTGAAACTACACTGTTTTAAAAAAACCATTAGCTATGTTATGCCAACTCCTGGTCCTGGAGTTAAGAATTCATATTTCTCCCTGCTCTAACACACCTGACTCAACAGATAATGTTTGAAGGAAGGTCTTGCCACAAAGATCAGAAGGAATTAGATGCACTGACAGGTATCTTATAATATGTTGTATATTTCATCAAAGACAATGGGTTGGAAATCCTAGTAGACTGAACAGAGAACGAGACTCTGTGATAATACATTAAACGTTATCATTCACAAATGTATGATGGTTATTCCAAGGAGCCTGGCTGAAAGGCTTCTCTGCTTTATGCAAAGGCATCAGACAATTCATGACGTTAAAGGGCAGCTAGTGGATGAAATTATGTGGAATAGATACAGGATGTTGCATTCATAGTAGACATTACAGACCACTTCAGTATTCTGAACAGCATAATACTACCCACAAAAAAAAATAAAAAAGTTCCCGCCAAATAGCTTCCACGGCAACATTCATACTTTTCAGACAAAGCTGACTTTAGGGGAGACTTTCCGTTTCCATCTGAACAATCATTTTTGTGAAAACATTTTTGCCAGTCAGAATGCTAATTTGACAATCTAAAATTGCAGGGCTGTACAGCAAGTCTCCACAGCTGGTTCAGTTTTTTTTGTAAGATGGATACGAAATTTCTCCATTTACCACTAGCCATTTATTTGTCAAGGCTTCTGACTATGTACCTATGTAGCATGTACCTGTTGAAGTGTAGCTTGAGATTACTGACTTACGGTGTGTTTCATGGTGGAAGGACACATTTGCCTCAGGCAGCATGGATGTATTTTAGATGCATCTTTTGGCTGAATACACCCAAATTGACAGTCCTGGCTGCCAGGAATTTTGAAAATAAGTTTGAAACTGCATATAACTGAAAAATCTTTCTCTGTAACAAACTTGCACAAAACAAAACCAGGCCACATACGCAGTTCATCGTCAGCTGCACAGAATTTGTCACCTGATTTATATTCAAGAATGAAGGCTGACGTGGCAGCTTTCGGAATCAAGGTAAAACTTGATGCTACAATGATGCATGTAAAAAGCTTGTTTTTCATAAGGTAATGCAGACAGTTCAACTGTTTATCTGTATATTTTGCATCTGTGTTCTATGCCCACTTCATACATGAGTTAAACTATGATGATATGATTATAATATTAATAACTAATTCTAGACAATATATGCACTTTATATTGGTCACAAATATGAAGAGGCTGGTCTCTAATCATAATAGGTTAATGCCACTGATGCTAAAAGGATTAACATCTTTGATAGTAACTGATGATGAAATAAACATGGTTTTATAATATCTGTGATGTTCAGTAAACAAATTTATATAGTATTATGTTTTTAAATTATTATTTTCTTTATCTTTTCTATATTAATAAAATACCTTCCAGATTTTATTAGACTCAAACACTAGACTCAATCTTTTTTTGTTAAGTTATTGGACATTACATAGCATGAAGTAACGTTTAATTTTAATCGTCTTACCAGAATCAGCACCACAGCACTACAGTTTTCTGCATGTTTTTGTAATTTATGCAACAAGGGTGTTGATCATTCTCAAATGATTAACAGTGACCAGCAGTCTGAGTTTTAATTGAGCACTGGCACTGCCGGAATTACTTCATGGTTGCATGAACACACATTAACGCATGTGAAGTGATTTTTCCTTATTCTTATTTTCTTTCAGCATACAAACAGTATACCAAACCTACACATTCCTGCTATGGTCTGTGAAACCCTAAGGGAATACTGTTCCAAAAACATTCTATGAATACAGTATGAACAGCAACAGCAAATTTCAGCATTTGTGAATTCAAAATGAATTCCTATCTTTAAGTATCCCTTTTAGCGAATATGCACTTCATGTGCTCAAGTGCGCAACCATTCCACAGATCACATGACCTTACTGCCCATTTTGGATGACATTAACCTAAGGGCTTTGATAAACACCTGATCTCTAATAAAAAAATATTACATAAATGCCAATTACAATAATAATTCCCATGGCTGTTGAGGTAACAGGACATTACTGTGTTTGTGCCCTTATCTCCATCCATTAGCCACTGCTAAACACAGAAGGGCCATGACCAGCTGAACAATATAGCAGCTTTTATGTGTAATATAAACATCCATCAGTTAAAAGCTGTTGTAGCCCTTCTTGACAAAACATGTCGGATGGAGACTCTAGGAACATAAGACACGAGAAAAGAAGCCAAGCATTATGGGTGTTCAGCACATGGTGAGGACTGCAGTGACCTCACAATGCACCAAAACACCTTATTTCACTAATTAGGTTTCACTCTCGAGTGGTTGAACTCATTAGTCAAAGCAGGCAGCGGCATGCAGGGTTGCAACAAATATCTTTAGACTCTCTGGTCCTCAAGGGACTGAGCTGAGCTCCAGGGATTTCCTGTGTCATGTCCTGTCTATTATCAACATTTCATGTCCTGGAATGTTCTTCCAGTGCATACCACCATGGCAGACTCATTAGGCCTCCCTATTCTGCAGTAATAGTTGCAGATTTGTATCAGTGTAATCTGATACGCTCCTGTCCTGTCGTGTGTCCAATACATTGTGTTATCAGGGGAGAAAAGAGCAAGGGTAAGAGAGGGAAGCAAACATATCCTGCAGTAATGGTCCCATCGGGTCACGAGAGGTGGTGAGGACCGTGTTTACCCTGACGGATCCCCTGTCCCTTTGACAAACACCGAGTGAGCTCAGACATAAAATTGGGTAAGACCGAGAGCTTTAAAGTGGAACTGTGCTTTTCCCTCGACCACAAATATAGATTTCAGTCTGCGGCTTGTTCATGAGGTTAAAGAGGTGCTATATTTAGCATAGGGAATAATTTGGCTGAAAGTTAACTCATGGTGGTGAATTTACATTCACCACTCACTCTGTAACATATTTATTTATGTATTAGAAAACACACTTCATGTCTGTTCTGTTGATATGCAGAGTTTGTGAATGATCAGTTTCTGAACACTGGCTACTTTTGCATGACAGATGGCTGTCACTGTTGCATTGAGAATGACATGCATAGCACTCTGCCTGATGCACTGAAACCAGCATATAACCCAGTCTCATGCAACTACCATGTTAATCTGCCACCCATGTTATCTGCCACCTAGATAATATCCCCTGACCAGTGGCCTATTAGTGAGAAGTTGAGCAGTGATGAACAGGACAGAGGATAACTGACAAATGTCACATGGCAACAGGCTGGCCTGTAATTATACATGTATAAATTGAATCCACAAGACCTGCACACCTAACAGTGTCCTGTTAGTGTAGGTGCAAAATCTGTATTCTTAATGAAGTAGCTCTGTTTCTATTTTCATCGCACCTGAAACTGGAATATCTTTATTCATTAGGATGGAAAGCGCACTGAGGAGTTTGACCTTACTCTGAGTCGTTTCCATTTGCATCTGGGAGAATGGTTTAAAGAGTTCAGCTCAAGATTAAAAAGATTCCATTTCCCTGCAGTATTCTGTTTGGTGTCTGCTTAGAGGCATGTGTCCTGTACCATCTCTGAGACTGCAGATATACCCCCATCTTTATATCTATCTTTGAACACTTGAACTCTTTAATAAGCACTTAAGAACCTGATAGATTTAAAGGACACAGCATAATGGTATTATTAAAGCAAGGGCATTATGCAAAATACAGTGGCCTTAAATATAGCAAACAAACAGCTGGAGAGGCCATTGAGAAAATGTGAAGAAATCCTGGTAAATTAGGTGTAACAAAATAAGAAAAAATCTCTCTCCCTCATTCTCTCTTTCCCTCTTTATGTCCCCTTCTTCTGTCCTACTAAGAAACTTTCTAAGATGTGAATTTGTGTTATCAGTTCCCCAGAATTTCAAATACATATGTAGGCAAAACCAGGAAAGGGAAAGCAACATGAGTCAGGTTAGATTATTTAAACTGCTCCTATGTGAATGTTACACAGCGGCAAACTATCTAGCAGTTTACAGAGAAAGGCAAAAAGCACACCTAAAAGCATAGAAAAAAAAACTATAAAAAACTTTCTTTGGCCAGTGGTATTTATGAAAAATAGATGAGACTGTTTGGTTCTGTAGGGTTTATAATTGTGTGTGCGTATGTATGTGTGCGTGGGTTTGTGTGTGTATGAATGTACTGAATGCACTCAGGCTGTTAAGTGACTGACAGTTTAATCAGCTGGTCTGCTTTATGGCCTATCTTGAGGGGTAGGGTTACATATATCACTTCTAAATGAGGAATGCAGCCATAGCTGACATTTTCATTTCCTCAATTATTCCATGGTCACTTACATAACCTTACTTACAGGTAGATTTGCTCTTGGACGTTTGTCTGTATAGAACTTTACATTGTTCGTTCCTTAGGCTGCAGCACATCTGTTAAAATAAACACTCAATCTTTAGTAAGACTGCACTGCGTGTAGTTAAATATGGAACTGTTGGAATTGCTACATTTTCTCTGGGCATTCAGGACAGGTATGATAATAACATTTCACATGTATGAGATTACAGCAGGGAAGAGAAGACTGTTACAGCCCAGTCTGGGCCAGGCTGTGACAGAAAGGAGCGTGGGTAAATGGACAAGTACTGTAACTATGGTAAACTGCGGTGAACTGAATGACAAATGTGAACAGAGACACTGAATGGAATAATGAATGTGTATATTGTGTGATACATGAAGGACAAACAACACCAGAAATATGCTAAAACTAATGCTAAAACCAATGCTAATACCAATGCTAAAACCAATGCTAATACCAATGCTAAAACCAATGCTAATACCAATGCTAATACCAATGCTAATACCAATGCTCAACAGAAACAGTGACCCTACGCCTAGTGTGATATGTACAACAGAGAAAAAGCCACTCACACACACACACACACACACTGTAATTATAAACAGGCAGAACATACACAAAACCCACAACACATACCACATATAACACATTACCTGTATACACTTTCTACTCATGCTTATCTGTCATCAGTATTAAGCACAATTAATTACAATTTGCTGATCAATCTATGGTGGCCTGCAGTCAGGCACACAGGTCACAGTCAGTGGGTTCCCAGACAAACCCTGACAGAAAGGATGATAAACATAAAGGGTAAATCTAGAGCAAGAGGGTGCAGTGGACTGGTCCAATACTGTGAAGTTCAGTTTCATCATTTTAAATTATTACAACAGAATGTTTAGAAAAGCTTTTGATCAGACTGAGCGTGTGCTGCCTCAGAACTCTCACATACCATGAAATAGCAGCATCTGATACTAGGGATTGTTCCTCAGGATGAATGGCTTAAATGCCCTGTGTGCATTTCCATTTCCATGCAAAATGTAATTATTTCTTCGTATTACACTGTACTTGTGCCTTTTCCAAGATGAGACTCCTGCAGTCGGCACAACTGTGTGAGACGATGGTGGATGTAAGAAGGAAACTATGTTTTCCCCATGCCTTCCAAACACTGACACTGTCATATGGTCTGAGAAACCGAAGAGAATTATCATGATTGAACTGACGGTCCCATGGGAAGATGGATATGAAGATGCCTTTGACAGGAAAGCCACAACGTACCAGGACATGGTCCAACACTGACAGAACAGAGGGTGGCACGGCTATATTCAGTGTTAAGTCAAGTTAAGTCAAGCCACATTGTGAATTTCACCCCAATCGAAATCGAAATTTGAAATTTGTCCTCCGCATTTTACCCATCTGTGCAGTCAGAACACACACACACAAGTGATCACTAGGGGGCTGTGGTGCACACGTGCCCAGAGCGGTGGGCAGCCCTAGCCCGGCGCCCGGGGAGCAGTTGGGGTTAGGTGCCTTGCTCAAGGGCACCTCAGTCATGGCCTCAGGCCTGGGAATCGAACCCACGACCCTCCGGTCACAAGACCGGTTCCCTAACCACCAGACCATGACTGCCCAGTGAAGGGGGCCACTCACTGGGAATGGCAGGAAGGAGAAAAGACACAGCAGGTTTGGGGTGGCAAAGGCTTGAGCAACTGTATGCTGCGTACAAGCATCAATCTTCTTTTTTATTATAAAAAACGTCTTAATAATAAGAATTTTATGAGGTGCTTAATTGAGATTAGTGTTCAAAAATGAACAAAAAACATTGTGCTGAACTCATAGAGTAAAGGGTTAACACCACAGTATTGTTCACATTTTGTTTAAATATAGCACTTTTCATTTTGAGTTTGAAGTCTTTGAGTTTAAAGTTATACAAAAAGGTTTATGCACGTGTTACTCTGAGCAAGGCAGGACACAAGTGTCTATGTGAGTGTGAGAAAGCTAGTTAATAACCTTTACCTTTTTTGCATTAAGGTAATTTTTCTAATAGATTGGAACAATAGTTCACTTACTGGTGCTGACAGTGTGACACATTTTAAATTCAGTTACCAGTACATGCTGTTAAATAGTTGTATCTCCTCTATTGTAACCACATTATTCCCTTTTGTACCTTTTCAGGCCACATGCATTCAAATGATATGTTTCCAATAGGCAGACCAATGAATTGCAAGTGTGCTGTGAGGCAGTTATCTTGCTATGTCTGATTGCTCCTGACATAAATAATGTGTAAATTATGTCAGTGCCTGATTCTCTGACTAGAATCATTATCCACACTGTACTGCATCAATCAACTAGGTAACCGATGTGCCCTTGATTCTCTACATTTGGTCGTTCAAGCCGGATTGAAGATCACATTTCCACACAGTATGAACACCTTCGCTGAAAACACTGGAGGGATCCAAATTTGACCGTGTAGGGAGAGTGGCATGTCTAGTTTACCTGACCATGAGGTCAGCTAGCATCCTTCTCAAGATCCATAATCCCTTGCAGTCACTAAAAGAATACAGGGGCCTCATTTGGAGGAAACGAAGCCAGTTCTATCATTAGCAGGGGTCATTCCTGTGAGCGTCTACCATTCTTCTGATCTGATCTGCATGCAGGTCTCGATGCTGGACAAGTGAGTAATGATATCTGACACCAGCTGGAAGAAGACATGAGTGTTGACTTGCACATTATCCCTCTACACTTATTAGCTAATATGACTAACACTACATTGAACTTGAAGCACTCCTCAACAGCCACCATCCACTATCCCTGCACTAGACTCTAGCACTATGCAATCTGTCGACCAGGTACGTGTTACTTATACTACTCATACTACTCCACGTCTTCACTTGTTCGTCAGTCAAAGTGGTCCAAAACTTCCTCTCGGTGGTACCAGTGAATTGCATCAGCCCATGGCATGCCCTGACCTCTTCTAACAATACTACATATTGATGTACCACTTAAGATGATACCTGGTAGTCTGTTGAGTAGCCAGAGCCATTTTAGTAAACATTATGAATATTAGATGCACCTTAACCTCTCTCGTGTACTACAGATAGCCAAAGCATAGCTATACACCTATGCACTGCAGACTTTACAGGAAAAGCTCCAGAAAGCTCGTTGCATTGGCTTTGTGGAACACTGTCTGAATCATGTCACTCTAAAGACAGGTATGAATAGGATTTACACACTCTCTGACCTAGCTTCATAGTTACAGCTCGAGTCTCAAGTCAAGCAAACTGCTAGATACCTGACAGCCCTCTACCAAAGTAATTGTACCCAAACCATTCGGGAAGGACTAACATCTCTCCCCACATAACGGCAGGGCCAACCCAGGCACGACTGAGCAGATCAGCAGCAATCAAGCATTCCTTGCTTTAAAGTAATTTATTAAATCAAAGTCTTACTGCCTAATCTAATAGCAAAATTCATTACACCTGAAAGGAATACAAAAAGGTAACTAAGTTGCAGATTGTATCTCACAGAGATTAAGACGGGTTGGAGATGTGGATGCAAACATGTCGCAAACAGCTTTAAATTGAAACCACCCTATAAGTTGTTCAAAGTGTTCCATCTAGCCGTGTTGCATGACACAGTGTCCCCTCAATTTATTCACCACTGGTAGGAGTGTACCATGATGAAGTCAATCAAAGAATACTGATCAAAGTGTTCAAGGTTTTGATCCACAGTAGTGACAAGTCCATGGAAGCATTTGCAGTCTTGGATGAGCATTGCAGGAACTCCTGAGCTCCTGCTACAGTGAAAGCCCGAAGCACTGTCTCTGTTCATCATCACACTTAACAGTGTACTGGTCCTTCTATGTAATGAATGCTTTTGTTGCAATCATACACACAAACAAACATAGTAACTATCTGGAAAAGATCAATTATAAAAGGTTACTTTAATACAATTACAAACCTAAACTAACTAGCTAGAGATTTTGTTCTGAGTAAAACAATGAAGCACTTTTTGTAAGTCGCTCTGGATAAGGGCGTCTGCTAAATGCCGTAAATGTAAATGTAAATACAGACTTGCGAGCAGCACACCAAGTAGGAGGCATAGGCACTCAAACCTGGAAAAAAAGGGGAAATACTGAACGCTTGAAAAAGCAGCTGTGATGTTTGATCTGGGGGCTTCCTGGGAGAGGGACTCATGGAGAAGAAAAGTGGCACTGGGACAGGCATTTTCTCAGACTTCATTGTCTTAAACAAAAGATATGGGATGTAAAAGGAGAGATGTAAGTGTTATAGCCAGCGTGGAGTGGGGTGCTCACCTCTCTGCCATAGCACGGTTTTTATGGGATCGACTGAGACGTGGCTGAGCACGGACGGCCATTGTCATGTTACTCCTCACAGCAGCCGCATGGTGGAGTGGGCTATCTGCAACAATGACTCCGAACACTTAGCACACAGGTCCAGCATTGTGAGTAGCAGCGCTGTGTTGCAAAGCCTCACTCTTTTAGTGTTCCTGGGGTTTTGGGCTTCGTCTGCCACCACAGTGGAGGGACATGTAGTCTCTGCAGTGCCATCTGTGCTCTCCGACACACACCCAGAACATCAGTGGTGACAGAGCCTTCCTCACCACTACAGTGGAATGTTGATTTCATGGCTATGTCTGCCTCCACAGCACACGAACTCCCAAGGAAGAAGCTCCAGTTAGTTCAAAATGCAGGAGCCAGAGTTCTTACTAGAATTGGGAAGAATGATCACATTACTCATTACAGGTTTACTCAGTTGCTTTGGATAAATCCTCAAATGAAAAGGGTACTTCTCATAACTACATATGAAAATCTATACACTCTGAAGTCAGTTTCTCACAATCCAGAATACAATTTCTCATTGTTTTTATTCACTGGCAAATGATTTAGTTTTTGTTAAAGGATTTGAGTCAGACACAAAACAGTTGTATTTGCCATGTTGGCAAAATGAATTCTGCACTGATGGTTTGCTTAGTTGTACTCTACAAAACATTTGGACGCATATATGGTGTAAGCCATGCAAAAATGTTAATTCACTTGTTAGAAAAGTCCCGTAATTGGGCCATAGCTGACATCCAGCTTCTAAGGCCTTCTTGGATACTCTCTTCAGTATCTCATTCCTGAACATGAGAGGGGATTAGTATGACCTCAATTGCCCAATGATGTTGAAGTACAGGCCAATATAAGCTTCCTCCACTCAAACATAGTGAGGGTATGATGTATGCACACTAGAGTATGCAGATGCAATATCTACCACTGTATCTTTTCAGCATGGAGATATGATCACCAGCCACACAGCCATTTTTCTGTACTTACTGCAATGGATGCTTCCTTTGATGACATTCCAGATTCTTGTACAATGTGGTTGAGGCACTCAAGATTCTTTTCTACAGTGTATTGCAAGGGACAACATTAAATGTAATGTAAATAAAGATGTGTGGCCAACCCAACAGGACAACCCATGATACAGAATTAGCCTTATCTACCGCGACCTAAAATACAGGTACCGTAACATAAAACCTTGTTCATTTTAATGCTTCCAGGTTTGTTTTTGGTCCCCTTAGGGACCAAATTCCCCTTAGCCTGAATTAAAAAAAAATCTACTTTACAAATAAATATGCCTGTATTACAGAAATAGTAATGTGACAGACTGGTGTAATAGTTTCTAGAAGACAAAAACGTGGTTTAGCGCACAAGTATATTCAGCTGGCTACAGAGAAATGACAGTGAAGTAAGCAACAATCGATACATTTTTATTCTTGAAATATTCCATAGTATATTTTCTTGTTGACAACATGACTAAACATTATAACTCATAAGATTTTACTGTCATTTTCTCTAGACAATAATTCAATGATTTCACATTTGGTGTCAACAACTAAACGGATCACAAGAAATTTGCAGTTTGAAACCCAAATTAAAGGATTTTAATGAATTATTTTTGATGTATATCCAAATTATTTTGCTGCAGTGTACACACTTTTTTGAGGAACATTTAAAGGGACTTCAAGCCAATTTAGAAAATCTGTCCAAACCAAGAAAAAAATGAAACCACACTAAAATTTCATACTGATTATTAAATACTTCTAATGACTATATGACACTGAATGGTCTTGCCCCACAGATCCTTAGCAAACCTTTGGTACAGACTCTTTATTAATACCTCACATAAGTAAATCTACACCATTGGGCATAGCCTTTTCACACAAAGTCCTCAAACTATGGAATTTTCACATTAATGTTTTGGACCCAGTGTCAGTATTTAAGTCTAGGCTGAAAATGCTTGTTTTCTTAAGTAATGCTGTAGATCTGGAGGCATTTTGAGCTGTGCTAAACAGAGACATTGTGATGCTGTCACTGCACCTGTTTTTCTGTAACTCAGGTTTGTTGACGAGGAGCGGCAGGGAGCTGATCTTCCAGAGAGCACTCACGCGGGTTTTCTTCTGGCTCTATCCCTTTAGTTGTGCTGCGATAGCTAGATCTGCTATCCTTGAACATTATACCCCTATTTTACACACTGTAGTATTTGACCATGCCGTATAATGTCTTCTCTACCTGCTCAGGTACATATACTCCTGATGTCATCCTGTCGCTAAGCTCTCCTGTTATGGCTCCTCCCACCCACCATTTCCATTGTGGCTCTACATCCTCCTCCCACACACATATCTATCCACTTCTCTACAACCTTCATTCCTTCCCCTTACCAGAACCCTGATAAGGCACTACACTGACTCGAACCTGTTATGCTGAATATCAGACCAGTATTTTTGAGTTGTTCATGTGCCAGATAGGATTCAGACATACTTATATTTGTTGAATTCAAACAAGGAATTCTAAGAACCCAGAATCAACTTTGATTGCTTATTTTGCTCTTGTTGCTTATTTTATTCATTATTGCTTATTTGCTCTTGTTTGTGCTGCCTTGTCTTAATTGGGGAAAGGTTCCCCAATTGAATTGTGGTTCTTTTTGAGCTTTCTACTCTTAGTAAGAGTCTTGATGTTGCTCTCTGAAGGCTTGAATCTGTAAAGATGTTTTGCGAGCATGCCTTTAGAAATAAAGTGCTATATAAACAGAATTGACTTGACGTCATCTGACAAGTTGTACTTATAGTCGACTCTCAATGTCTCATTGCTCTGTGGCACGATGCATGCACGTCTTGCTGCTCCAATCCTACGGCCAGGCCTCTTGTCTGCATCAGCCTGGATGCCAGCCAGTTCACTACCCATGATCCCCTGCCTGTATTCCCAGCCTCCAATGCTCAGTTCCCTATAGTCCTGACTGCTATAGCCCCATTGCTCACAGTCCCAGACCAGTGATCCTTAGTGCCTACTCTGCTGCTTCTGTACCCAGCCCCCTTGCTCCAGCATCTCAAAATCCCATCCATCTCATCCTTCTCCCATAATGCTGCCATCTCCATATCTGCAGTTTCTGTGGTTTTGATGATCGGGCATTTTCCAGACTCGCTCCTCGCCTGTGGAACTCCCACCCAACTGTGGTCAAACAACCTTCCTCTCTTTCCATATTTAAGTCTAATCTTAAGACTTCTGTCTTTTCTCTTGCCTATAGACTTTCTTCTGCCTGATTTATTCTACTGCTCATTGCTGATGTTTAGTTGTAATACTGTTGTCTTGTTGATGTTGCTCTCTGTGTGTTCAGTTTTTCTGCGTACTGATGATTGTAAGTGTGTTTGGGTTTTACAAAAGCGCTATATAAAAATGAAGTATTATTATTTTTATTATTATAATCTTTGTTGTTTGAGAGCCCCATCAGCAATCTCCTTTATGGACCCTCTGATGAGGTAGAGCTACAGTTGTGATCAAATTTATTCAACCCCCACTGAAATAAAGTGTTTTGGCCAGTTTGACATTGATTTTGATCATTTCAGTCATCTTATTTACAATTATATCAAAGAGGCACTTATAAATTAGACAAATATAACATAATATTTATGATGGAATAACCACAAATGTCTTTACTGTGCTCACATCATTATCAGTTTTATTCAACCCCTAGTGACATTATTTTTTAATACTTAGTACAACATCCTTTTCCAGTTATGACAGCTTTCAAGCGTGAAGCATAGCTTGACACAAGTGTCTTGCAGCGACCTATGGGTATCTTAGCCCATTCTTCATGGGCAAAAGCCTCCAGTTCAGTCACATTCTTAGGCTTGCGCACTGCAACTGCCTTCTTTAGGTCCCACCAGAGGTTCTCAATTTGATTTAAGTCTGGTGATTGCGATGGCCACTCTAGAATGTTCCAGCCTTTCATGTTCAACCATGCTCTAGTGGACTTGGATGTGTGCTTCGGATCATTGTCCTGTTGGAAGGTCCAACGCCTCCCAAGCCGCAGGTTTGTGACTGACTCCATCACATTTTCCTCCAAGATCTCCTGGTACTGAAGGGAATTCATGGTACCCTGCACACGTTGAAGCTTTCCTGTACCATTAGAAGCAAAACAGCCCCAAAGCATAATTGACCCCCCCGCCATGCTTCACAGTAGGCAAGGTGTTCTTTTGTTCATAAGCCTGGTTCTTCCTCCTCCAAACATAGCGCTGGTCCATTGTCCCAAACAGTTCTAATTTAGTTTCATCTGACCACAGTACACTGTCCCAAAACCTTTGTGGCTTGTCCACATGACTTTTGGCATACTGCAGTCGACTTTTCTTGTTCTCAAGGGGGTGCGCCTGGGAGTTCTGGCATGGAGGTCTTCGTTATGCAGTGCGCGCCTTATTGTCTGAGCTGAAACTTCAGTGCCCACATCTGACAGGTCTTTTTTTCAGTTCCTTAGCAGTCACGCGGGGGATTTTTCTCCACATTACACTTCAGGTAGTGCACAGCAGTCGCGGTCAGGATCTTCTTTCTGCCACGACCAGGTAACATTTCCACTGCGCCCTTTAACTTGAACTTGCGAATGATACTTCCGATAGTGTCTCTTGGAATATTTAACAACTTCGCAATCTTTTTTATATCCATTGCCATTCTTGTGAAGAGCAATAACCTCTTCTCTTGTCTTCTGGGACCATTCTCTTGCCTTCACCATGCTTGTAAACACACCAGTAGATGTCTAGAAGGAGCTGAGTATCACAGTCCTTTTAAATCTGCCTAATTGGTGCTTATCATGCTTGATTGCTGCTCGTTGACATCCACAGGTGTTTTCAATACCTGATTGAAAACACTGGAATGAACCTCTGTTCTTAGGAGTGGTAGTCGTAAAGGGGTTGAATAATTGTGTCAATGAAGAAATCACAAAAAGGCCATTTAATACTTTATGACAAAAACAATTGATGCTATCTTAGTTGCATTTAGTTCTTTAACAAGTCCTTGTAAGATTTCATTATGAACACAACCCTTCGCAGCATTGGGGGTTGAATAAATTTGAGCACAACTGTAAGTCATCACCAAACCTCACCAAACACAGACAGTAATTGAACCAATATGCTTACATGCAGGAGAGATTTGGAGAAAAGTTGCAGCCCTGGATGGATCCTCCTTGCTAGAGCAGGGTCAGTCCGCAGTTCACCCGGAGAAGGTCAGTCCTGAGGCAGCCATCCTGCAGGGAGAAAGAGATATTAGACTCATCATACAAGTATGCATACTGTTAAAGGACAATTAAATGGCCATATGATGTTAATGTAATTGTTACAAGTGAACCCTTGATGTATTGTTCTTGACCGTCTTTGTTACAAGTTCCCTAGATAGTATGCTCTTATGAATGAAGGGAGGGGCTAATGTCACGTCCAGCCCCGGACTCCTCCCTGTGGGCGTGTGTTCCTGGTGTCTATGTCCTTCTGTGTATTTCCGTGGGTGTGGGTGAATGTGAGTGTGTTCATTCGTCGCACCTGTAGCTTGTCTCGTCATCACAAGGGGTTAGTGTGGTACGCCTATTTAATGTGTGCTTGCGCAGTGTCCCGTGCTCGTCGTTGTTTGAGTCACCGTGTGTGTGTGTCGTTTAGTATTTGTCTTACGCGATTGCGCTTTATGTTAAAAAAGGAATAAAAATACCCGTTTATCTGTCGACGCCTATGATCTCCGGCTTCTTTCTGAAAACCCCTCGCTCACCGTGACAGAACGACGAGCCTAGGAGAAAGATGCCGGGCTACGTGAGGAACAGGAAGGCCAAAGTGGGCAGAAAGAAGGGGAGGCATCAACACAACCCCCTGCCCAGGCCATCCCGTGTAGCCAGGGATAGGACCTCCACGAGCGAGGAGGAGGTCCGGGGAGCCGACCTCTGTAGTGATTCGGAGGAGGCAGCAGTACAGATACTGTGCGAACACCTGACCCGGTGTGGACGCGAGGCCAAGGACCCAGCAATGGTACGGTTCTACCGCGAGCTAGCGGACCGGACCACGGCTGAAAGGCTGGGCCACCGGGCGGTGAACGCCCCCCCCCCTGAAAGAGGATACAGGCGACTTGGGGAACGGAGCAGTGCTCTGGATGGCCACCGGTGAGGTGGAACAAGCTCCCCCAGAGTACGAGTTTGGGGAGGAAGACTCTGAAGAGGAGGAAGAGAGGAGTATCCCCTCTGAGTGCTCTCAGAGCACGGAGTGCTACGTGGGGGAGTACGACGGCCCCTCTGCCGCCGAGTACGAGGCGGAGTCGGAGTACCCGCACGACGAGGTAAACTCCGAGGAAGAGGAGAGGGGTCCCCCCTCTGAGTGCTCGCAGAGTACGGAGTGCTACGTGGGGGAGTACGACGCCCCCCCCGTCGCCGAGTCCGAGGTGGAGTCGGAGTACACGTACGAAGAGGTAGACTCCGAGGAAGAGGAGAGGGGTCTCCCCTCTGAGTGCTCTCAGAGCACGGAGTGCTACGTGGGGGAGTACGACGGGCCCTCCGCCGCCGAGTACGAGGTGGAGTCGGAGTACACGTACAACGAGGTAGACTCCGAGGAAGAGGAGAGGGGTGCCCCCTCGGAGTGCTCCCTAAACGCGGAGCATTACGGGAAGGACTACGTCGGACCCTCTCCCTCCGAGTTCGAGACAGAGTCCGAGAGCCAGGAGGGGGAGGACTACGGTCCCCCCTCCTCAGCATATACGGACTACAGAGTGTCCGGAGGGGAGGGAGTGCCTCCGCCGCTGTCAGACGGCGGGGAGATGGACTGCAGGGAGGACAGTGAAACGAGAGAAGCCAGCATGCGAAGCGCCTGCTCCTCGAGAGGGAGGATGAGCGTGGGGGCGGAGCCTAGAAGTGTTCCCCTCTCACAGAGAACGTGGGTAGAGCAGGAAGCCCTTGGCGTAAGCCAGACAAGGGCCAGCGAGCTCCGGCAGTGTTCGGGAGAAAGAAGGTGGATCGTGCCACCCAGTGCCAGGAGCCGGCGCAGGCGCCTGCGTCCCCTGCGGCGGGGAGAAGACCCCCGGGTGCCGCGATAGGGGGGGGGGAGGTAGACCTGCGAACCCAGGCAGGCCTCCAGCATTCACGGGGAGGCAGGCAGGAAAACCTGGTCCCGTATTCTCTCCGCTTCCTTCCTTATTCCCACAACTCCCTCCTGTAATACCGCAGCTCCCTATCCCAGTGTTAGTGTCGATCCCAGTGTTTCTCCCGAATCCCCTTCTTCCTTTTGTGCCCATGTTAGTCAGTGTGCCTGTATGTGTTTTTGTCTTTGTGCCATTGTCATGTTTGTCTAACGTGTTTTCCCCTGTCTTCCCAGGGAGGGTGGTCTGAGGCGCGTGGCTGTGCTGCTCCCCTGGGGGGGAACGTCTCTCGGAGGCAGAAGTTTCCCGACGACCACGGGACCGCCCATAGGTGTAGGACCGCGGCGTCACGGCTACGTTGGGCCTCCGGGGCGGAGTTGCCCCTTGGGGGAGGGCTATGTCACGTCCAGCCCCGGACTCCTCCCTGTGGGCGTGTGTTCCTGGTGTCTATGTCCTTCTGTGTATTTCCGTGGGTGTGGGTGAATGTGAGTGTGTTCATTCGTCGCACCTGTAGCTTGTCTCGTCATCACAAGGGGTTAGTGTGGTACGTCTATTTAATGTGTGCTTGCGCAGTGTCCCGTGCTCGTCGTTGTTTGAGTCACCGTGTGTGTGTGTCGTTTAGTATTTGTCTTACGCGATTGCGCTTTATGTTAAAAAGGAATAAAAATACCCGTTTATCTGTCGACGCCTATGATCTCCGGCTTCTTTCTGAAAACCCCTCGCTCACCGTGACAGCTAAGGGATATACAGAGGTGTAGCAGAGGGAAGGGAGGCAGTCACTTACAGACTTGAAGTCTGTTGCTTATCATTCTCAGTCTTGCTGATCATGCTAGTCTAGATTTACACCTTGTTCTTGGACACCTGTATCATTATAGCACTAGAAAAACATATTTGGAGATGTTCTTACATTCCCTATGAAGGGAATACCCCCCCACCCCCCACCCCTACCCCTACCCCCTCGTTTACTTGTTCTGTAGGCCACCACTGCAGCCCCCTCTACTGAGCCCACACTCTTCACTTGGCCCAGTCTTCACGGGTCTCCCCAAGCAAAGATTCCTGGTCCTGTTCTCACTCCAGGCCCATGTGATGCCCCAGTCCTCCACTTCCAGCCTGACTCCCATCTGGCTCATGGTCCAGTCACTGTTCCTGGCCAGGATCGCGGTCCAATCCTCACTTGCTGACCGACTCAAACTCCAGGCTCCGCTCCAAACCTCACTCCAGGCCTTGTCCCCGAAACTGTAATGCGTCATCACTAGCCTCGAGCCCGGATCCTTTTCCTGACCACATCTCTCAACCCAACCCCTACCATTGCGAGCAAAAAGGCTCCAGCTACTGATTATGCTCCATTTCAAGTTCCTAATCAGTTGTGGGCCCTCAATCTGGCTCTGGCCTCCATCACGTCCTGGGGCCTGTCTTTCACCTTGGCTTCTAACTTGGATCTGGCTTCCACTCCTGACCACTTCCTGATCCCAATCCCTACTCCTCTTCCTATCTAGTCACCTGTTCCTGCTCTCATTCCAGGCTTGACTCCTGTTACAGTTCTGGCTCCTGTTATGGCTTCTTGTCCTACTCCAGCTTGTGTTTGTTTTCCTTCTTCTGGCCCTGGTTCCTGTTCCTGTTCCTAACCCGAGCTCCTGCTCTTGCTCCCACTTTGGGTCTGGCCCAGGAACCTGTTCCTGACTTGAGCCCTGGCCCAGTTCTTCAAGTGCGATGACTGGCTTCCATGTTCACTCCGGCTACTTGCCTTCTGCCACAGGGCTCCAGTAGCTGTGTGTAACAAAGGAGTTTCTGTCATGTTTTCATCTCTTTAGTGTCTTGATTCCCTTGTGATTCCCTGTCTGTTTTGTGTATGATTTATCCACTCAATAATATTCCTACTTTTTGTATCATCTCAGAACGTTGTTTTTTGTTTTCTGAGTTCCTTATCTCTTGTTTCTTGTTATCAATCCTTAACTAGATTCACATATGCACTTGTATCCTGCCCAATCTTTCATTATATTACAACATAAGTAACTTTCTAATCAAATACAACATTACTGTCATGATTGCTAAGCACCCAGCAGGGGGGAAATGACCACTCAATCACACAATGCTGTTCTAGATTTTAGGAGCTATATAAGAGCTTCCACTTACAGACATGCAAGTGCTTCTAGGAATGAAAAGTAACCCTCTCTCATCTGAGTAAAGTGGTCAGGATAGGCTGTAATACTTCAAGAAATAAGTAAGAAATGCTGGAACAAAGCCAGTAAGGGTTTAATGCCATAAGCATATCTGCACTTAATTCGAAACATAATAGGCAGCCAGTGTTAATTAAAAACGATTATACTTTTATGCTCTGAGTTTCTTCTCTTGGTAGGAACATGGGTTACCACATTCTGAACTAACTGAAGCTCTGTTAAAAAGACAGCAGGGCAGACAGAATTATGTTGTAGCAGTCCAAGCTAAAGATTATGAATGCATGTGCTACTTTCTTAGTATCATGTAGGCTTAGCATATGTCTCACTTTGGATATGTTTATCCATGATAATGCACAATCTTAGAGGTGTCCCTTTAATGGCTTTAATTCGTAATTATCAAGAGTTAGACCACGGCCCTTAACAGTATTCTCTGGTTTAATAGAACAACCATTCACATCTATGTTAAATTCACATCCTTATTTCCGACTCCCAAACTCAAAAATGACCAAAAATTTGGAATTTTAGACACTGAATACACGTGAACTTGGTCTCTGTACTCAAATGCTATGCTGATTAGAAGCAATTTGGCTTGTAAGTGTTTAAACCACTACATTTTAAAACCTGTTCAAAATGTCATGGTCAGTGTGCTTAATAACGACTATCTTAAAAACCTGGACCAAGCGCAGTTCTAAAATAGCAAGATCTCCCCAAATACTACATAATAAAGTCAATTACACATGATGTTGGTCTAAACCATAGCATCAAGAAGAACTTTATGCACTCAGGGGGTAGTGAAATCTTTAACTCCTGAAAACCTTTTTACACCTGTAGTGTAGCCTCTTGACTGTAGTAAGCTTGGATGGATTGCTGACTGCCTCCAGCTGAATTTGACCACTTTTGGTCTGTGTGTTCTTAATGAAATCTAAGAACCTAATGCAAATATTGATACTTGCTAAAACTATTTTTTTTAGTTGTTAATTTAGTTAATGAATTATTGTTTTCGACTAGGTTTGAAAAACAACATGGTCTGGTTGTGTCAGTCGATGGTATGTTTTTTCCATTCTATTTGATAGACCCACTAATGACTTTTCTGCCATCATTGCTTAATTGCTTAAGTGCTAAAATTTTCTTCAGTGAATAGAATTCTGGTCATGAATTTTCCAGTTATTGTTTTGGACATTTAATGGACATATTGCACATCAGGGTGAAGGATGAAAGTGCATAAGAAAATGTATTGCACTAAGCTGTATGTTTATATTTGTGGTTTTTAGCTGTGAGATCCATCTGAATGGACAGAAGGAGCGTTGAGTCTCTACTGAGAGCAGTGCTGGTCGTACAGTCTAATGGCAGCAGGACGGGAGGACCTACTGAACTGGTCCGTCACACGCTGGGGATGAAGCAGTCAGTCACTGAAAGAGCCGCCAAGTGCTACTAGAGACCCATACATGGGGTGGGATTCATTCTCCATGAGAGATCTTATCTTGGCTTCGTTCTCCCACCTGCACTGGGTTTAAGGGACCACCCAGGACAGAGCAAGCCATCTTAATGATTCTGTCCAGTTTGTTCCAGTCTGCGGTGGAGATACTGCCGCCCCAGGAGACCACTCGACACAATATGGCTGATGCCACCACGGTGTTACAAAAGGTCAGAAGAAATGCCCCTTGCACTCTAAATGACCTCAATCTTCTAAGCGGGTAGAGTCTGCTCCGCTCCTTCCTCTAGAGTGTTGTCTGACCAGTCCAGTTTCTTGTTGAGGTGCACACCCAAGTACTTATAAGAGTACCCTGGAGGTTCTCTGGTGGTGGGTGGGAGAGCCTTTGCCTATAGAATTCCATCACCAGTGTACAAGTTTACTGTATTGCAAAGCAAACAAAGGGCCTGAAAAACTGGATGTCTTCCAAAGTTGTTGTGCACCATTACAAAAGTTGTACAGTGGTAGTGAGGTATTATGCCAACTGAGAAGCAAGATAATTGGCAGTCATACCACAAAGCAGCTGTTTATCTCTGGTAATGCCTCAGAGCTGTGAGTAATTCACAGCACATGAATATAATTCTAATGGTCTCTGCACCATCAAGAAGCTGCATTTCCAGTCAAATGATTCCGACATGGTTAGGTCTTTAAATTTGAATTTCATACTAGGAGTGCAGAGACTGTGTCCTTGTTAGACTCCGCAAGGGCTTCCAAAAGCCAGCTGGCATAGGTCAACTCACCACTTCTCCCATACAGTATGATGGGTGAGCTTCACTGGCCAAGTACATGGAGCTTGTGCTGAACATGGACTTCAGCCCTAGCAAAATATGGTTCTGCTCACCCAAATGCTTATTCTTCCCTGAAAATCATTTATGTCTAAATGCCTTCATTTCACTTACATACAGAGAATGTTAAAAGAATTTTGGTTTTCAAGGTTTTTATTTATCAGTGCAACAAAAATGTAATTTGAGTTGTACTACTCTGCGTTTGCTTACAGTTCATCCAGATTCTCCCTCACATTAGCCACTGATTACCCACTTTTGCTTCCAGTACCCCTTCTCCCAGTTTGAAACCACTTCCTGGGTTTGGTACACTTGCTGTACATCTGCCTGTACTTACCCTGGGCATCTGTGCTTTTCTAACATTTTATGAAGTAGTGTTAGTAAACTCACTAAAGCCATACAGCATACCCTGACTATGTCTCCCATTTGCTACATATTGTATGTCCTTAAACAGACAAGAATGTTTATGACAATAATTATGAACAAGTGATAAATACAAATTTGCTAATTATAAGGAATCTAGAGATTCGATAAATATCATCATGCCTTTAAATGACTACTTAAAGACCAGTAGAATAACATCTGACAAGTCTTTAAGATTAAGTACACACACGATAATTTTAAATATACAGCCGAGATGCACACAATGAAAACGGAAACCATGAAAATGCATGCACACAATGGGCACAAGGTACTAATGCTGCAGTTTCCCTGAAAACTTTGCAGAAAACAACTGAAGCGTGGAAGCGTGTGAGCTTGTTAATGCATCGGACTATGCTGTCTCCTGTGAGTGCTCACTGCTTGCTCATACAAGCAATAGTCACTGCGTGCTACAGGCAATGTGGGGAACATTAGCCAGAAAATTTCTATTTATGCAGTTTATTAATTGCTGTCCAATTATGCCTGCGTCAAGCTTAATGCACCCCAAACTAAGGACCACAGGGTATTCCCAATGGAATTAATTCTTAAATGATATGTCAATAAAAGTGCAGGAGTCACATGACCCTGCCCAGCAGCTGATTCAATTCAAAAGTAAAGCATGACGAATAAACCCAAAGGCCATGAATAAAAAACACACACACACACACACTATGTGTGTGTGATATATGTGTGTGTGTGTGTGTGGTTCTTATGATTTTTGAATATTGCTATGGGGTTAGGAACATATATATATATATATATGTGTGTGTGTGTGTGTGTATACACACACACATCCAAAAATCATAAGCTCATTTTAGTAAGAAAGCAATAAAAACTTTAATGGTGATATTTTCAAATGTGCACATGGTAGTATAAAGGCAATAACACAGACCTTTTCTGCTCCTCCTCACCTCTGATGCTGCATCTAATACCCACGCACTCCTATGAGATTCCACCTGTCCCTCCAGCAGAGCTGTCTTTAGTACTGAATACCAGCCTCTCCTCTCAGCCCTCCACACTGAGCCTGGCCTGCCATGAACTGAGGTTTATAGAGCGTGTGCTGGACCTCCACAAACTGAGCCTGGCCTGCCATGAACTGAGGTTTATAGAGCGTGTGCTGGACCTCCACAAACTGAGCCTGGACTAGTGCAGCAGCCCACAGGACGGAGATCCTGCCTGAGTGGAGTCAGCAACCACACTAGAAGCAACACGTCGAGCACAGAATATGTTCTGGACTTTGATTATTTGCGTTAACCTGTAAACGGCGAGAGCTGCTTGTTTGCGATGACTTGGTGAGCTTTGTGTTTAGGCTACAGTTATTCCATTCATTGTGAATGCTGTTCGTTTAATAGACTGCACCTGCCAGCATTCACTTCTTCATTAACTTTCAAATATGCAGTTCCAGAGTTAAAATATTGAATCGTTAATGTCTAGCACAATCTTCTTCTTGCATAGTCTTGGGGCAGAGGAACAATATTGCTCTGACAGATACATTATAATAGCCCCAAAAACTAGAAATAAATGTGTTTATGCAATTCTGGGTACTCCTCCATATACTGTGCTCATGGATTTGGAGGGCAACTATTGTTTTCATTAATATTCATGCTACCTATTGAACTGCCTATTCCTTTATATGTATATTGAAAGAACCAATTTACCGATGGCACTCTGCAAGGTTATTGTCATTATGACTACCATTCAAAGAATGTCAGAACCAACCAAGAACATGTCACATGCTGACAAAAGCTAACGGCATTATATTTTGCAAAAATATGACAATGATATACTACTTATGAGACCAAGTGGTAAGTTGGTGGCCAAACTGTGTGTAGAACTTTTAAACACTTATAGGCCTTCAAAGTCATAGAGACTCCCACAGCTTAACGTAAGGCACTGTTACCTTGGCCGTGTTTTACGGCACAATAATCCTGATACATTGTGCAGATAAATGGAAAAGTAATGTGAAATATGGCTGAAAATACATTTCATGGGGGGCTTTTCCAGTGATCACACACACTGCAGGCTGGATAAGGATACAACTCTGCTCTTCACATTGCCATGAATCTATGAGGTTCTGCAGTGGTTCTTCTGTTCCTGATTGGTCCACATTGTCTCTGATAATAATAGTGCCTAAACGTATATTGGGTCGTTCTCGTACCCAAACGTCTGGCTCTGCCCTCGCAATTATACAGTCCCTGATTCCCAGTGTGTTACAAAGTCTTGCTAATTACCACTTGTGGTTCTGTGCTGTGTATATTTGTATACTTTCCTCCTCTTAGGGTTTTCTAGGTTTGTTTCCATAAACAGACTGTTAATGATCCACAATAATGGAATTGCATGTGTTAACTATGTCTGCCTTTGTTTTCTTGCTACACCATTCTGTCTGTTATGAGAACAAATCCAGGAAAAGCCCTGCCAAAATGTTTCAACACTTGTACTGCCTCTGATTCCCCAGCAAACAAACTTCACCTAAGAGAATATATAATCACACACACACATACACACACAGTACATTTGTAATCTCAAATATTCAATTGCCTCTTTTTCATGGTAGGGCTGAGTGGTTCTGAGTAACTGGACCAGTTGCAATTCCACATGAGGACAGACTGGCACGGGGTACTTACAAACCGTGCTCTGAATGGTTTACTCAGCATGGCTAGCTATCCATTATTATCAGTGCTGTAGAATCATTCAGGTAGGATTGCTGTAGCGATTTGCTAATTGGTTCTACATAAACAGAGGTAAACCTCTTCTAGTGGCCTTCTTTCTTGTCACCAACATTTGCAACTTAAATATGTCCCATGCTGTTTTGCACACCTGAAAATAAACTCTAAAAACAGTTCCAACAAACCCAAATGATAATCAAACACACGAAGAGGCTGGAGTTGTTGTGACATTAACATGATAAGAATCTGTCATTGCCTCAAATCCTTTGTGGTCTTAATTTCTAGACAAAGCCAACGTAACCCGTCTCGGGTGGTGCAGAATGGTGTGACAGGGCCTTATTAACTGTTTAGCCCTACAGCGAAAAAGCAGCTTTTGAGAAGCAAGGATCCATTGAGCTACAAGAGCAGTCAATGCAGTAAGCAGATATGGAGCAAAGAGCATCAATTATTCACACTGTCATGCAAAATGATTTCTCATTTTCTCTACGTTAAATATTTACTCTGGTAAAAGCATGCGCACACGCATACACACGCTTCGCAAAATCAACAAATCTCACTAAGTGTGGAGCTGCCTCCTCGCATCCCCCGTGCAGAAGTAATTGGGCCCTCGTTCATGTCGGGTGGGGACAGAGGTAGCATATGAATTGCAGGTTATTAGGCTTCACTTTCATAGATTGTTGTCACTTAAGAAATAGATTTTCCCAGATCAGATGGCATGAATATTTATAGAGTAAGGGATTTATTAAAAGGCACTTTATTTTTGCATCTTTCCTGATTTGCTGCCACAGAAAACAAGCAAGTCAGTGGCAAATATTAAGCATACAGTGTGGATGGATGGAAGGATGGATGGATGGGTGGATGGGTGGATGGATGGATGGATGGATGGATGGATGGATGGATGGATGGATGGGTGGATGGGTGGATGGATGGATGGATGGATGGGTGGATGGATGGATGGATGGATGATGGATGGATGGATGGATGGATGGATGGATGGATGGATGGGTCAGGCTGAAAGTTAAAACACAGTTCACAAATAGTACAATTCACATAAAACAGTATGACTAAACTGCACCAAAGGGCATACGTGATGGTTTATGGACTGATGTTGTTTTATGTATTAGTCTTTGTCCTCATACAAATCTTGTCCTGTTATGACTTGGATAAGGGCAGGCACTGCTGGAGGACACATACTGTCTGATGGCTACTAATAGAAACAAATACTGTTTCCTAGACAACTGCAGTATAATAATTCTGTGTCTTGAGGTGCTGGAGGATAGTGGGAAAGGGAGCACTGACCATACAAATCACTAATTTTGCCACAATGTTCTTGTCAGCCACTGCCCCCAGTGAAACTGGCACCAGTGCTTTTGATGGATTTAGTTTTGTGGACCAGCATGTTCAGGTATCAGATGTCCCCTGAGCTAGTGCTTCATCTCTACCCAGAGGTGTGTTTAGTCTCCACATTCATAGGGACACAGCTTCAGTGCTGTATACACTGCATCATGCCTAATGAATGAACAGGGAGAGTGTGCGAACACTGACATAAAAATGCATTGATGAATAGGATACGTACATCGGAAAGACTATATTTTAGCCCCATGCATGAGACAGGGACTGGTAGCCCTGATAATGTACTGTAGTCAACACACAGATCTGTCCACTGTGTCTGGCAGCAAGTACGATATTAGCAAGTGATGCGAGCCTTCCCATTGGCCGCTCCCTTTCAGCCAGTTAAATGCGATCATGCTCGAATTGGTGACCATGGAGACGTGACCTCTGATAGGACACATTGGAACGATCTAGCACGACTTCAAAGAAAATGAGTTTGTTCAAATATTGATAGGGACAGTTCTGTCCTTGGAAGCAAGATGTTTTTCTGTATCTTCCAATTCTAATAACTTGATAATAATGAGATGCAAGTTTGGCAAACCTATGGAAGAAGAAGAAACAAGATTGGTTGTTAAGGGTCTTCAAATATCAGTGTAGCATTGATTTAGGATGCTGCTCACTGTCATCATTTCTATCACAAGCAACAATTAACAGTATCCTTATGACAGAGCCACATCGCCTGCACTCCAGGGTCTACAAATGTAAATGGCACATTTAAGTGAACAAGTTATTTCCTTTTTAATTATAGTTGTTAAATAAGATAGAATTGCTAATTAATATCTAGATGGACTGTTTAATGAGTGAGTGTGTAAGAATAGGGAATATTAAAATGAGGGTATTAGAATGCAAACTGCTTGTTTATTTGTTGAAAGGACTTTAAATAAATCTTCTCGATTTATCACCATCAAACTGACTAGTGGAGGATACATGTGTGGCATTAATGCATGCTTGGTTCTGAAGAGCTGCATATGGTTCAGACTTTTAGGAAATGTCCAATTTTAGTTGCACAATCAGGAATCAGCATAGAAGGACATGGACGTGGTGTAGAACTCCAAACTTCTCACATATTTTTTTTTGGTCCTCCTGTTCATTTTACATCTTGCATGTTTCTAGCCTAGTTAAACATCTGTTATTTGATTAAAATTCAGCCCCTACACTATCCTTTTGTGGATAGAAAGTCAATTGTATATATAATACATACAATTTTACTAGCATATGTTATACGACAATAATTCTATGCAATAATCTTAATCTTTTACAGTATAACAATGATTTCAGGTTAAACATGGCTTTATATATGTATGCGTTTTATTCAGATGAAACACATTAAGGAGCACAGCCCTGTAGTGGTCGGTTCTTCAAGTAAGGTTCAAAGCATCTTTAGTATAATAAGCACTTAACCATTGTGAACAATATAGCTTCAATTTAGAACAATTTTACTTCTCCATTATGCCACCTTTTCCCAATAACAGCCTGAGGACTGTGTTTGTCTGTTGTTATATGTTTACGCTTCACATTAGTTCTCTAATTGAGTTAGTCTAAATTAAATTAGTCAGGTGCACAGATGTAGTTGTGAACTTCACATTTTACTCTAGAACTGTCTTCATTACTTCACTATAATGATCCGCTAATGCATATTTTACCAAGGAAAGTAATGCCATACTCCTTAAAGTATTCCGATACGTGGCAGTTACCGATTGTTTATACATTGATCCTGGCTGTACCTAATCAGACTTGTGAGAATTAATCTGTGAAGCACTTTGCTGGCAGTGGAGAACAAAGTAAGAGTTCTTTTCTGATGTGATTTCTCATGCGATGTTAAATCGTTGTGCACCTCAACTGTTTGCACTGATAATTGCTCATCCCTCTTTGAGTCTGTTGCAAGATAAATCCAATACAGCACAATGGTCTTATCGTCACTGGAGGCCCTCCAATCCATTCCAAACTGACAAATACCTTTAGACCAAACAAATAGGCCTTCTGGGACTTTTTAATTGAAAATCTATCATTGCATTTATACTACAATACAACGACAAGCCTTAGTCTCTGGGTGTTTATTGTTCGTTTGTTTTGCTTTGTTTACATTATAATCTAGTCATAAACAGTAGTTTTCTAACTACATCAATTTTAATGGCAAATGCCTTTATAACAAATTAACAAGCGGATTAAAACAAGCATACAACTAGCCAGGGGAATCTTTTTTTGTTGTGAGTAATATGGTGCAAAAAGACTGAATGAAGTTGTGTTGTATTTGGTGGGAGGGTGTGATGTACCGCTATGTACTTATGGATCCATTAATCAAAAGGCTGTGACACACTGATAACATTTTATTTAGGAGTTTGTCTGCAGTGGGATGGCGAAAAGGAGAAAGGACTTAACTGAAATATGAACCAGGTAATATCAGGCAATATGTTCTTCATATCAGAGTCTCTCAAACGTCTACCTTGATAACATTTCTACCTTTACATATAACATCCTGCTTCCCCCCCAGGCACTACCACAGAGTAAAAGTAAAACATATTTGTGAACTTTTTTTATTTCCTGGATTTTTGCCTGAATAGATCCAAAAAATGTGTTCTGATCTTTTTAATACCGAACACATTTTTTTTTTCAAATATATATGAACATATATGACACATTTGCATAATGTTTGGCACCATGTAGAGCCTGTAGTTGACCGATGCAAATGTTAGCTCACCTGTCTAGAACTTGAGTACTAGGTTTGCTAGTTGTTAGTACATCTAGTTTAGGTCAACAGGCGAGCTTGCCCTACATGGTGTCAATAACCCGAGCATGTGTCCTATATTGTGTGTGTAGAAGTGCACTAAAACTGGGAGGCCACTAAAGAACACGTATTCACCAAACTGTGACTTTCCCCTTTCTGCTATCCAAGCTGAGGGCGTTTTCCCCACAGCACCCATACACAGAAGCACCAAGTGTTAGCAGGTTTTTGATGAGTTCAAACAGGCCTTGTGCCCCTGTTGATTTTGTCAAACTTTTAAATTATTTATCAGTTCCAGTTTAGATGCACTGGAGGCTGTATTGTCTCAGGTGTAGGATGCACAGGAAAGGGTACAAGTAATAACCTCCACCCAGCCAACCACAGTGACATGAAAGATGGCTCCTTTAACTTTTGCTATTTATGTGGGCTATCACTAAAAGGTTTAAAGGTCATTTGTGAATTTGTGAAGTGGAGATTTAACCATTTATACCAATCAGTTGCAGTGTCTCCTATGCTTGGACATTTATCCATGACAGGGTGGCTGCAGACCCACCAAGAGAGACACCCACCATGACAGGGTGGCTGCAGACCCACCAAGAGAGACACCCACCATGACAGGGTGGCTGCAGACCCACCAAGAGAGACACCCACCATGACAGGGTGGCTGCAGACCCACCAAGAGAGACACCCACCATGACAGGGTGCAGACCCACCAAGAGAGACACCCACCATGACAGGGTGGCTGCAGACAAGAGAGACACCCACCATGACAGGGTGGCTGCAGACCCACCAAGAGAGACACCCACCATGACAGGGTGGCTGCAGACCCACCAAGAGAGACACCCACCATGACAGGGTGGCTGCAGACCCACCAAGAGAGACACCCACCATGACAGGGTGTGGACAGGGTGGCAGACCCACCAAAGAGACACCCACCATGACAGGGTGGCTGCAGACCCACCAAGAGAGACACCCACCATGACAGGGTGGCTGCAGACCCACCAGACAGGGTGGCTACAGACCCACCAAGAGAGACACCCACCATGACAGGGTGGCTGCAGACCCACCAAGAGAGACACCCACCATGACAGACACCCACCATGACAGGGTGGCTGCAGACCCACCAAGAGAGACACCCACCATGACAGGGTGGCTGCAGACCCACCAAGAGAGACACCCACCATGACAGGGTGGCTGCAGACCCACCAAGAGAGACACCCACCATGACAGGGTGGCTGCAGACCCACCAAGAGAGACACCCACCATGACAGGGTGGCTGCAGACCCACCGTCTTCTTATTCTCAGGTGCAGGAGGACATGGAGCAAAGCAGCTGGCAAGTCAGACTCTGTATAATAACTGTGATACTGAAATAAAATAGTGTCCAGGCCAACCAGTCAGGATTGGTCTAAATGGATTACACTGTGGGGTCCAATTGCTGATTGTGTTGTTTGTCTCTATTCAGACTGAGTTTACAGTCCTACAGTGCAGTGATGAACATCCCAACAAATCCAAATATTCGTTTTTGAAGACAGTTCGTGGCTGCATGTGACTGGTGGATGCTTCTTTAAATAACAATACAATGGCAAATATATGGAACAGGACCACAGGCAAGAAGATCTAGAAATGGACGATCTAGAAATAGTGTTGAATTGCAGTGGATTGCAGCCATTAACCAATTAAGTTGTTATTCAGTTTTATTGAGCCAGCGAGTTCAAAGGAATGCTTGAACCTTTTGTTTAGACAGGCCATACTGTTATGCTCTTCATTTTGTCAGTACATGGATTGTGGTGTGAGTGTTGTGTATTAGTTAACAGTAGTGATTTTGGTGACTGGAGGGTTTTAAATTGTAGTGCATGCTGTATTTGGAGGTAATAACAGCAGGCAAAGTTTTGATAGAAGGGGAAAATATCCTGGAGTACATAAGTGTGAGGAGGTAGGGGTGGGGTTATACAGCAGGATACTGTGTGAGGAGGTAGGGGTGGGGTTATATAGCAGGATACTGTGTGAGGAGGTAGGGGTGGGGTTATACAGCAGGATACTGTGTGAGGAGGTAGGGGTGGGGTTATACAGCAGGATACTGTGTGAGGAGGTAGGGGTGGGGTTATACAGCAGGATACTGTGTGAGGAGGTAGGGGTGGGGTTATACAGCAGGATACTGTGTGAGGAGGTAGGGGTTGGGTTATACAGCAGGATACTGTGTGAGGAGGTACGGGTGGGGTTATACAGCATAATAGTCTGAGGTTATGGGGAGGCAGAATATTGTCTTATCTGGGCCATCGTTTTTTTCCTACCAGAGGCCTGGGAACTTGAGGGACCTGTGTAGTATCCTAACTGTTCCCGGGACTGCATGGTCAGATGTTGTTACTGGGATCTGCTGGAGCCATTTTCCCAGTTTGGGGGACACAGTCCCTAGTGCTTCAATTACCACTGTTGGAACCACTGTTGCTTTTGCTTTCCACATCTTCTCCATCACTTCTCTCAGCCCTCTGTATTTCTTTAGCCTTTTGAGCTCTTTCTTCCTGATATTGCTATCACTTGGGATTGCTACATCTAACATTCTCGTGCTGTTCTTGCTCTTCTGCTGTTTGCCCATCACCAGTATGTCTGACTGGTTAGCCATTAACATTTTCTCAGTTTGTATCTGGAAGTCCCACCAGAACTTAGCTTGGTCTTGTCCACCACCTTGGGGTGGGGTGTAACCCACTTTGACCTCAGAAATTCCAGCCCATATATGACACAGATGCTTCTGTATATTATGTCTGCTACTTGGTTATGGTGTTCCATGTACGCTCTGCCCAGTAGCATCTTGCATCCATATGTACTGTTTTGTTTCAGGAGCATCCTTGCACTGCCTGCTTTTTGGATCCTGTCTCATGTGGTAGATCCCACCTTCTATTGACTTTGTAATCAAGCTTGTTCCTGTCCTGCCATGATAAGTGCATGTGTGCTGTCATTCAGTACAGCCTTTTCCAGCCATTTGTAGGACTTCTTCATATCAATCACTTCCACTCTTGTCTACCATGCAGATTTATCCTCCCATGATGGTTCCTATTCCTACTCATTCCCATCCACCTCTGCAGTCTGTTATGTGAGAGGGTATATGCAGAGGATGTGTGGACTACATATAAATCTGAAGAAGAGTCCAGCTGAGTAATCGCAGTGTACTTTAATAAGATACTTAGACATATTTAAAAATTGTACTGAAGTACACAAGGTTTTCCGGCGAAACAGGACGTTTCAGACAGAGGTCCTTCAACTGTGCAAGCGAAGTACTTCTTTGTGGACCTCACTACAATTTGTAATGTCTCTCTCTCTAATTATCACAGACAATCTGTGATTGTCAACTACCTCAAACCTTATATAGACAGCGATTCAACCATCAGAATCTCCTCCTGCTACACAGACTGCTTCTAAACCTGCACATATGAAGACGACACTACTGCACTCATCGATCTCATGCCGGACAGTGATGAATCTGCATGTCATGAAGTAGATGATCACGTTCTGTGGACTTGACTGCATAAAAAAACAATTCAGATGATTTGGAGGAGCACCTCACCTCCTCACATGGGTGAGGCGGACTGATTCAATCGCTTGATTCAGAATGACATGTAGCATCATGTAGAAGATGTGTTGTTTATTTGTTTGTTTTTCTTGACAACTGATCAATTAGACAGTAACTATGTTTGATAATGTTGCTAATAAACTACTGAACTATTACAAAAATACAAATGAACAGCAAACACGTATGATCTCTCTGACCTTCATCTACAATAACCAACAGATATAAGAGGTCAAGTGGAGTACTTATACAGACAGTTCTGAGGATGCTAACTATGTACAGGTGTCCAGCTTTCATAATTTGTTTACTAGCAGAACTTAGAAGAAGTCAGATGACATCCTTGCTAACATCTTACACTGCTGACATCACATGTCCTCTCAGGAAGGCACTCTTACACTGCTGACATCACCTGTCCTCTCAGGAAGGCACTCTTACACTGCTGACATCACATGTCCTCTCAGAAACGCACTCTTACACTGCTCACATCACATGACCTCTCAGAAACGCACTCTTACACTGCTGACATCACCTGTCCTCTCAGGAAGGCACTCTTACACTGCTGACATCACATGTCCTCTCAGGAAGGCACTCTTACACTGCTGACATCACATGTCCTCTCAGGAAGGCACTCTTACACTGCTGACATCACCTGTCCTCTCAGGAAGGCACTCTTACACTGCTGACATCACATGTCCTCTCAGAAACGCACTCTTACACTGCTGACATCACATGTCCTCTCAGGAAGGCACTCTTACACTGCTGACATCACATGTCCTCTCAGGAAGGCACTCTTACACTGCTGACATCACATGTCCTCTCAGGAAGGCACTCTTACACTGCTGACATCACATGTCCTCTCAGGAAGGCACTCTCAGGAAGGCACTCTTACACTGCTGACATCACCTGTCCTCTCAGGAAGGCACTCTTACACTGCTGACATCACATGTCCTCACAGAAACGCACTCTTACACTGCTGACATCACATGTCCTCTCAGAAACGCACTCTTATACTGCTGACATCACACATGTCTTCAGGAAGGCACTCTTACACTGCTGACATCACATGTCCTCTCAGGAAGGCACTCTTACACTGCTGACATCACATGTCCTCTCAGGAAGGCACTCTTACACTGCTGACATCACATGTCCTCTCAGGAAGGCACTCTTACACTGCTGACATCACATGTCCTCTCAGAAACGCACTCTTACACTGCTGACATCACCTGTCCTCTCAGGAAGGCACTCTTACACTGCTGACATCACATGTCCTCAGGAAGGAAGGCACTCTTACACTGCTGACATCACCTGTCCTCTCAGGAAGGCACTCTTACACTGCGGACATCACATGTCCTCTCAGGAAGGCACTCTTACACTGCTGACATCACATGTCCTCTCAGGAAGGCACTCTTACACTGCTGACATCACCTGTCCTCTCAGGAAGGCACTCTTACACTGCTGACATCACCTGTCCTCTCAGAAACGCACTCTTACACTGCTGACATCACCTGTCCTCTCAGGAAGGCACTCTTACACTGCTGACATCACCTGTCCTCTCAGGAAGGCACTCTTACACTGCGGACATCACATGTCCTCTCAGGAAGGCACTCTTACACTGCTGACATCACATGTCCTCTCAGGAAGGCACTCTTACACTGCTGACATCACCTGTCCTCTCAGGAAGGCACTCTTACACTGCTGACATCACCTGTCCTCTCAGGAAGGCACTCTTACACTGCTGCAATCACATGTCCTCTCAGAAACGCACTCTTACACTGCTGACATCACATGTCCTCTCAGAAACGCACTCTTACACTGCTGACATCACATGTCCTCTCAGAAACGCACTCTTACACTGCTGACATCACATGTCCTCTCAGGAAGGCACTCTTACACTGCTGACATCACCTGTCCTCTCAGGAAGGCACTCTTACACTGCTGACATCACCTGTCCTCTCAGGAAGGCACTCTTACACTGCTGACATCATATGTCCTCTCAGGAAGGCACTCTTACACTGCTGACATCACATGTCCTCTCAGGAAGGCACTCTTACACTGCTGACATCACATGTCCTCTTAGACACGCACTCTTACACTGCTGACATCACATGTCCTCTCAGGAAGGCACTCTTACACTGCTGACATCATATGTCCTCTCAGGAAGGCACTCTTACACTGCTGACATCACATGTCCTCTCAGGAAGGCACTCTTACACTGCTGACATCACATGTCCTCTCAGGAAGGCACTCTTACACTGCTGACATCACATGTCCTTTCAGGAAGGCACTCTTACACTGCTGACATCACATGTCCTCTCAGGAAGGCATTTCAGTCTTATGAGGCTCAAGACTACAGATGTAAAGAAAACTCGTTCCCTGTTCTATTAGTTTCATAAACAATGAATGCACATCAGTGTTTCTATGGCAATGCCACCATTAACTACTGCCCTTCATCATGTACCTGTTACCTACATGGCTGCTGTATTATGAACTCTCATTTTATTGTTATTTTCACACATATATTTATGAATCTTTTTATAGAAAACATGTTTCTCTTGGTATTACAAACCTGACATTTCTAGGCATGATATATGGTATATATACCATATTTACCATATACTTGGTATAGAATTATATGAATTTATGTCTACATCTATAAATGTAAATGAAGCAGGTGTTTAATCTACAATATGATAACAAATAAAGTGAAGAACAGCCTATAACTGAAGAATGTCGTGTTGTCATGTTTCCCCCCTTCAGCATCACTGTTCCTCAGAGCCATGTGGTTTTGTTTTGTTTTCATGTTTGTCTCTGTACTAGTGACACCACCCTTCATTGTTTTCACATGTCTTGTTTCCCATAATTCTGTGTTGTTGATCATCGTTGTAATTTACACTGTTATACTGACCCTTTAATATTTTGTTTTGCTTTTGTTATGCTTTTTGTGTTGTTTCTCATTCTCCCAGCATTTTGATCTGAAACTATTACAAATTTGCACCAAATAAACATTTTAGCATTTACATTTTACTCACTTACTGTTAAACAATAATTAACCATCTAAGCATGCAGGGAGAGCAGGGGACCAGTGTATGACCAGTTTGGGACTGGCGGCACCACAAGTTAAACCAGTCCCAAAGTTTCCACACCACACACACATACTCAGTGTTTCACTAGAAAGTCCAAAATAGGGATCTCCCTTGAGGAGTGGACAAAGACTGAGGAGTATGAGGTGGAAAAGACAGTGATGATTTCCTGTTTTTGTTACTATATCATTTTGCTCCCACAGTCCAGCTTGAAGTCTGGGTTGAAGTCCAGTTGCCCCTTCCTCACTGCCAGATGTCCTGGTCCCTGACTCTGCTCATCCTGGCTGATGGCTGCTTCAAATGGTCCATCTAACTCCATCCTGCCTCAGGGCCTGGGACCCCTGTTTGTCCTGACCCGCTTTAGTATTTTGGTTGGGATTCTGCCACATTTTCCTTGGGAATCATGGTTACCATGGCACCCTGTGCTCTATTGTAGTCTCAACCCTGGTGTCATGTTGTATTTAACCCATCTGTTCTTAGTTTTCACATGGGTCTTGTTTCCCTCTTTTCTGCATTGTGTATTTATATTTTGTCTTCCTGTCTTGTATTGTTGATAATTGCTGTAATTTACCCTTTGGGCAACATATCTCTGTTTTGCTTATCCTGTTTTTTTGGTTGTACTTACTCTGCCAGACTATTAGATATATTTTGATTATGGATTTCCCCCAAATAAACATTGCTCCTCTCAGCATTGCTGTCCTGCTTCTACTCATTTACTGTTACACTTCTGCATTACAGGGAGCACAACCTGGTCATCCATTTGTGTTGAAGAATGAACATGACATCAGGGGACAGGTGTTTCTGATTACTGCAAACACATTACTCTGATTGCCTCATAACAACATTTAATGACAGGGGGGCATTACTCAGACCAGGCTTGTGAGAGGAGGAGGAACCGTGGAGAAATAGCTTGAAGAACAACAAATTATCCAGTTGGGAAGGGTACATTGCATATAAGAGTAAAGAGTTCACTGATCTAATTTAATGCATAAACAGTGGAGTTATTGTTAAACAGTGCCAGATGGGTCCTGGTTCCTGTTGTGGGCTGGGGGTGAGACACAGCCCATCCTGACCAGGTCAAGGTTTCCTCTGAGGAATTTGTAGTCATCAGTCTGTCTTCACTACACTGATCATTCAGAAAGTTCATTGAAGTTTTACATCAGTCACAGCAGTGCACATTGTACTAAGTAGGTAAGACCTGCAGTTATTTGCCTTTAATTCTCCATTGTTTAATTGTTCAGCAGGATGCTCTGTGCTCCTCCTCTGATTGTGAAACCAGGCCCAACCACAGCGCAACGGACCATTACGTGACCGAGTTGTTATTATTCCACACTCACCAAGTTCTACAGAGTCAAACATGAACTCACATGACCCTGTGCAAACACACCAAAATAAAGAAAAAGTTTATTTTTCACCTTTTAGAACTGCAGTTTCTTTTTGTCTGCCTTTTGCAAGTGCAATATACCAGTCATAGAGAATCAAGCTCTGGTCATTTGTTTTTTTTTACATTTGTTGCATGGTTTCTCCCTCCACACCTCAGCTAAAACAGAGATCTAATAGCAGTTCCTTCTTTGTATATGAACACGGCCTTCAGGAAAATGCAGAGGACATAAATGGCAAGCAAAAAGAGCAAAGGAGAGAAGAGTCTTATAGGGAAAAGTGCATTATGCGGCTGATACACCACAGGCTCCATTTAATTAAACTCTTGTGAATTCATACTGTTACATGTTCATTCTATGGCTAGTACTGTCAACATAGTATTAAGGATTGTGATTTCTGGGTTTTTTTTTATTTTATTATTATGTCTCTCACAGTGGACATGCAGCTAAGATGAACATTTCAGACCCCTCCATGATTTCTAAGGGGGAGAACTTGCAAAGTCGCAGGGTGTTCAAATACTTATTTTCCTCACTGTATACACACACACATACATACATACACACACAGGGTGGTTGAAGTTGGTTAAACACAACTGTAAAGTATCTCTAATGATATCTAAATCAGGAGACAAACCAAGCGTCTCTAATGAGCCTAAACACATCACTGTATAAAAACTTCAAGCTTTTCTAAATTATCCATTTAATTTTCAAACTTTCTCTCACACAAGATAATTTGTCTGTGTTTACGAACTGATTACGTTTACACACATTACATATGCAAAGTGATACTGAGAAAATGAGCCTTTTTTACCCCAGCGGTGTGACGGGGCTGGGTGGCTGTATGCGCGCCCTTCTGCTCCACGCTTCCTGCCTGACTCTGATGCTGCGTCATGGCTGATGGCTGGTGTGCCATCGTACGGGGAGCATGGCATCCAGGATCCAGGCCCCCACGACCCCATTCTGTCACACGGAGGCTGCATCTGGCTGTGCATGCTCTCATCACAGAGACACACACTGTGCACTGGGCACCCAGCAGTGCGAATCAGGAGTGAAAAACAAAGTTCAAAAAAAAAAAGAAAAAAAAAAGGTGATATTGGACATAGAAGATAATATGAATTGCATGCATGTGTTTAAATGTGTTTGGTTGGTTATTGTTTAGGGCTCTACCCTTCATTCCATGAGTCTGTTAAGTTAATGATCATTAAGTTTGACTGCATGAATACTTGTGTAAAATGGGTGGTGGAAGTTCAGAAGACCCTTTCCAATGGCTGCTTAAATGCTAGCAGAAACATACTATCCGCTCAACAAGAATACCTGCAATATTAATAAGAAGTTGATTTTAACATGTAGCCATGAATGTGTCTGATTTACAGTACATGTTTTATGATTTAGACTTCTGGGGAAGATAATTAAACTGGTAGTACTGATATTTTAAACTCTGTTAAAGTCCAAGGCTGTCACCATAATGTCATCATAATCAGAGGGATTTGCTCACATTGTTAAAGTGCAGAATGATGAAAGGTTCCTGTCGAGTGTGTTGCCTCCCCCATCTGTTTCCTCCCCACTGCCGGAGTCACCCTGTCCTGCCTTGGTGCTCCACTTTGATTGCATATGGTTTTCTGACTTGATGCTCTCACAGCTGCTCGTAATGCAATTAATTTATGGTGCAAATGTGACAGAGAAAGTGAGTGAAGAAAGTATGTCAGAAAGAGCAAACGTTCCACTGATCAAACTTTCAGGCTCAACAGGAATTACTAAAGCCTTAAATGCAAGTTTTTTATTAAAATTAAAATATACACAGCGCTTACATAATTAATGTACAATGTATTTATTATTATTAGATGTAATGTAACTAACTATTAATGGTTTCTATCTATCTATCTATCTATCTATCTATCTATCTATCTATCTATCTATCTATCTATCTATCTATCTATCTATCTATCTATCTATCTATCTATCTATCTATCTATCTATCTATCTATCTATCTATCCTCACTTCCAGCCCCGTACTGTTTGGTACAATTTCTACACGTCTTAGTGCTTGTTGTCTGGTAGACCTATTTAGTGCGTACAACTTCCCTTCTTGTATGTGCAATACTTCCCCTCTAATGCCCCATGTCTCTGCCCCCCCCACCCCCCAACCAGATCATCCCTAAAATACATCAGCACACTTGATCAAACTCGAGTTTTAACAAGAACCACTTGTTCCGCATATATCCCCATATTTTCCCTGCCTGTCAGCCGTCCTATGTATTGACAATCCTTCCAGATATCATCCTTAATCTAATCCTTGGATTCCTCCTGGACTCAGCTTTCCTGTTTCGGCCCTTGATCGGAAGAAACCTCAAAAAACAGCCCCATGCTCTGGACATCCTGCGCAATTTATTTGAACTGCACCCAGTGCATTAGTAGCCTGATTGACTTAAAAATAAAACCACTCCTTGTCATTTCTGTTGCTTCGTTCCTTTCTCTGTTTCACTCTGGCTCACGGCTCCTATTTGTTCTGTGTCTGCTTTCACTGTTTATCTCCGTTCTGCGTCTGCTTTCACTGTTTATCTCCGTTCTGCGTCTGCTTTCACTGTTTCTCTCCGTTCTGCGTCTGCTTTCACTGTTTTCTCTCTGCGTCTGCTTTCACTGTTTCTCTCCGTTCTGCGTCTGCTTTCATCGGTTCTCTCCGTTCTTCTCCTGTTCCCTGCTCAATTTCTGAGTGTTCTCACTTCGATCATGGAAAAAGTATTTTTTTGAGTAATAATTATAAAATAATAATAATAATAAATAATAAAATAACTTTTAATACTATTGTCACAATGCACATGTGAAATAATTCCTTTGAGGCATCGACTAACTTATGAATTATGTCATTTTGTTTTTGAATTGTCAGTCCATGCTAGCTACATAATTGCAAAATACAATCTATGTTACGGTTAGCCTCTACCCCACATTGTCAAATGTGGAATGTTGAATTTTTCCTGGTACAGCCTCTCGTGTTTGCATGTTGTAAGATTATATACGGTTTGTTCTTTGTGTACATTATGTCTTTGCATGTTGGTTCTTGTTCTGACTCTCTTATGGATTTGACCCAGGACTGTTAATTCGACCCTGATTATGTAATGCCATTCAATAAATCTGGCTCTTCTCAACGTTTGTGTCTGCCCAATCACTTCCTGATGCACCCAGTGTTACAATCTACTGGTTATATTTCTCACTTAACAAGCATGTCTTATATAGTTACAAGTGCCCCTTTTGCAAACATAACCAATGCTTGCAAATTTAAATAGCTAATGTTTTGCTTTAGTGGTCAAATATGCACTTTTGGTAGGTTAAATGGTTATATGTGGCTAGACTTAATGTAAGTGTTATAATTGCCTTATGTACCTTGTAGACCAGTTTCTACTGCTAATGCTATATGAACAGACAAACTGAAAGAAACTGCCTCTGACAAAGTGTTAGCCAATCACTAATTTGGAAGGATTCTGGGATAGAATAGGAAATGCAATACCTGTAGTGAATTTGTCGTGTAGTTCTGCTCAGCAATCCTGGTTAAAATGTAAATTTTGTATGGCTTTTGTATTGATGTTCTCATCCCTATAATTACAGTGGAGCATGGGACTGGGACACGTGGGGCACATGCCCCATTAAATGGGGTCTAATGACACCCTTGGTTCGGGGCATGCTGCTGTAGTGTAAGAATTTCATTGTATTTACAAATCATTCTGAATATACATAACTATAAATAACTTTTTGCAAGAATATCGAATTAATGCAAATAATACATTTTTGCAAGAATATCCACTATTGTTAATAACGCAATTTATGGTCACTATTTTAATACAGATGTATTAAATATAAATATAAAATTTTATACTGAAAACATGAATTTGTATTTTTACACTACATATCTCATAATGAATGTGGCCCCAATCTTTCAAATGTTAATTACCCACAAAAATAATTCTATTCAATGTATAAGAATACAGTATTGGACAGAATACTGTAATAGGAATGGATTTGCATATTTGTGCATGTGGGCACATCTATGTGTGTACATGTTTTCATATTTATGTGGAGTGGTCTAATACATTCAATGACTTTGTTTACATAGTCGTGATTGTTTATTTTACCACCCTGTTTAAAAATTGATTCCCCTAGAAGAAAACCTGTTTGCAAAGGTAATTATTTAGTCTGCCACAGTGCAGAACATGTAGAAAAAAATAATGAAGCAAACAGCTCTCCAACTGAAGACTGTAATGAAATGAAACTAAACATGAAAGTGCACAAACAAGAACTAAAGAAAGCCAACCTAACTTCAACGAGCGACAATTGGTTATAGCAACATAAACAGGTTACAAAGGAAACAACATAAAAGGACAGGTGATATGGAGAATGAGGTACGACACACCACACTTGAGTAGGTCAAGGTTTACATATGAATGAATACTGAAATTGCACACGGGTGCGAAAGTTCTTTCAGAATGATTAGAACTTTCTGTTCCATTTAAAATTCTGCATAAGCCAAACACACTATAGAAACACCTGTTGGCAGTAGAAGTTTTGGGGGTTTTTATGGGAGTCTTCATTGACTACAGAAAAGGAGAAAATCTCAACACAGTGCCTGTAATTTGACCATACTGATCTATATGCAAGTCGTTGAGGAAAAACATGGAAACCATGGATGGCCAGTGATAATTTGGGCTACAGTCTTACCCTGCATCAGACCGCCACTACCTGTGTGCTTATCACTACGTGCACCTGTTTCTTGTGCCTTGCGTCACTGCTATCATGCGTGTACAGTCTCTCTTCCCACTGTGTGCTAAAGTGTTGCTAGTGTTTACTTGACAGTGTTTTAATTTCCCTTTGTCCATGTAACTGTTTAGGTTACATTCCCATTTTGACCACAGCTCATGGATAATCTCAACGTATTTACACTTTTATCTGACAGCCTTCTTCCCCTGCTTCTTACAGTAAGCTTCTACTTATCTTTATAAGAGATGGCACATCCTAAAAGCTTATTACTGCCTTTTGAATATTAAAGGCCACTGATTCTGGTGTTTGCCAGAAAATGACAAAGTGCACCCACAGTTAAAGACCCATGAAAAAGTCAGGCCACAGTCAGAGGCCTCCACACACACAGCTGTGAGAAAGTCCTGGGTCTGCAGTTTTTTAGAATTAGGATTTTTGCACGACTTTCTCCTAAATGTGATCTGAATGTGATTTTTTCCCCAACCACCACATATGAAACATTTGACAGCAACATCTTTATTGAACAGATTGTTCATTGCATGGGTGAACACATACTGTTGTTAAATTTGACTGTTATTATTATAACTTGATATATATATATATATATATATATATATATATAACATTATGGAAGACCATCATGCCAAAATATAAATAATTCAAGAAGGTTCATGAAATCCACACTATTTCAAAGTGTTCACTTCTATCCTCTCAACTAAGTACTCTGAATCGAGTCTACTGGAAGTAAACAACCTGACCATATCCATCCATCCATCCATCCATCTACACACACACACATGCCCTTAACAGACCAAGATCCCAGCTACTATACAGTTCATCTACCATCACTGTCACACAGACCTTTCAAACAGAATTGCTTAATTAGCCTTTTGCGTGCTTTAAAGGGGAGAAAAAAGCCAATCACCCTTAACTTGCCCTTAAATCAAACTCAACTGTCTATACCCATCTAACAGCTTTTTCTTTCAGACATTCATCTTTGGACAAAGTTCTTGGCATTTGCGCCAGTATCTTGCTTTGCTCATCATAGAGAACATTAAGTTCCATGGCTGCCTCAGCCAATCAACGTCTCTACCTGTGAAAAATAAATTAGGTCTGTCTCTTTATCCCTTACTCATCCCTGCTTAAACTCATAGCTGCGTGGGTCAGACTTACTTCACCGCTGCTCTATATTTAGAGTTTAATCATTTGTAGTTTCATCAGATTTTGTTCATTATCTTTTCTCTACCCATTCTTAGCAACAGCTAGATTGAATCTTGCTTTCCTACAACACAGCATTCTGTGCTTTCTGTTCAGTAGATGCTTTCTACTTTTAAAAGAACCTTGCAAAATATTCAAATTGAGTACTAGTCATTGTAAATTGGATCCAGAATATACATTGGATCCAGAATAACACTCAATTATCATTTAGTTTGACAGTTTACATTTAGAAACTAAAGCCATTCTAATGAGGGCTGTTCCAAGAGTGATTGTAATAGTGGAATAGCAGGATTTTGGACTAGTGAGTACATGGGTTACATAATGACAGGAAGGGAAAACAGGAACCCAGGGTACTATAAATGACATTACCTCAATAAGCTGTTATACGAATATTATCAATAAAGGAGAAACATAACAGGGAAAACTAACCAGAAGGAAAACAACATGAAGAAAGATTAAGGAAAACTACCGAACTAACCGAGACAAAGGAATGAATGAGTAACAACAGGAAACTAGCAGAGAAAGAAACAAAATAAAACAGGCTACGTGGAAAGACCAGAAAATTCAGGGCATATTGAATGCTCAAGGAAACTGAACAAAGATATAACTAACACAAAGAGAGCATAGATGACATGAAAGTAGTCCAAACATAACAAAACGCTTAAACCGACAGCTATGTATATAGCTATAATGACCATCAAACAACAAGGAAGAAACATGGGGCTTAAGACTGGACCCTAACGAGGACTAAACGATGAACAGGTGGAAGCAATCAGAGGCAGACACAGGAAACCACAGCAACAACAACAAAAAAAAAACTAGGAAAACACGGAAACAAGACAGGTTGTCAAGGAGACAGTGACGCCAGTGGAGTCATATGTAGCAATCGGCCGTTTGCTCACTGTTGGTGTTGGATATCAACAAATTCAGGTTAATGAAATAGACACTGCTATGTCTGGAATGCTTAACATCCACGTCCATCCTCCAAGCATTAAAAAAAAAACGATACTATTTCCATAGTCTATCAACCAAATAATATTCAGACAATATCTGGCGAGAAGGTTTCTGGCTAGAAACTAAGAAAGGGATAAAAGGTTGACCGATAAAAGATGTGTTACATTCCCCAACAACTGTGTTTAATTTATAAAAGAATATGAAGCCTTATTTATATACCATTTACGAAGACAAACAGCAATCAAGTGTAAATCCGCAAGTGTAAGTCTAGCATGTTATCCTTAAATGCCATAATTTCCCGTACCCTTCCTTAGAAATTAAGGCATTCTGAGCTGATCTCTCCTGACACCACTTTCTGGCTCTGCGCACCCTTTATGATTCCATTGTCGTGATTATGCCTAAAATAACAATAATCAGTGATGGAACACCTCATGTTCCTGAAGGCAATAAGAGGCGTGAGTTCATTTCAATGGATTACAGTCCATTCGTCTGCATTCCGGCCCTGCTGCAATTTCCCCAGTGTGATGTGTAGCCAGATTAGCCAGGCACGCCTCCCACCTGCTCCCTTCTGTCCCAACAGCTCTGTGACTCAGGAGAACAGGGCGAGCCAGAAGAGGACAAAGGGGAAGTAGATGGAAGGCTACACTGGGCACGGGCTTCCACAGAGACTCCTCTCCTCCAGGCTCAGAGATAATTACAGATGTTGTTCCAGCTGAGGGAAGGTCAGGAAGGGTTTTTTTTGGGTTTTTTTTTTTTTTTTTGAGGATTAGACTGATTTTCAGCTAAATGCAAACTAATTATGTCTGTGTAGGTGTATGTGTATGTATATGTGTGAGGCAACTATTGTTTTGGAAAGGATTTTTTTTCTGCATTTCTCCGCTTTCTGGTTCTTCTAATTCCATTATACTTATTCTTGTCAAACAGTGGTGAAATTATGCCTGGTGCATTTTTCCTGTGCAAGAGACAAATGAGAAGGATGTCATGTGAACAAAAACGTGAAGGCCTGGGAAGCTTCAGAAGCTTAGCACCAGTACCCTGTCCTCCTCAGCATATATCTGGATGTTGTTCAGCTTGAAACATCCACTGTTTCCATTTTCCTACTATTTTCCATATGTTCCACAGTCAAGAACTGCATCATACAGGAACCAGGGGCAAATATGTTCCTTTGTTTTATTGTCTGTCATCAAAACGTACTTCTCCTGGTCTTTAACACACACCACACTACTACACTGGTGGTAGGCTTGACCTCAGACAATGATGAGAGGGCCTACTTTGAGGAGATTAAACATCAGGAGAGATGGTGCCAGGAAAATAATCTCCTCCTTAATGTCAGCAAGATAAAGGAGCTGACAGTGGACTGCAGGAAGTAACTGGAGAGGAGCTACCACCCTGTCCGAATCGACAGGGCAGCAATGGAAAGAGTAGGCAGTTTCAAGCAGCTTGGAGTTCACATCTCACAGGACCTGTCATGGACTTGCCATGTCAGCTCCTTGGCAAAGAAGGCTCATCAGTGTCTCCACCACGTTGGATGCCTGGATGCCTAAGGGACTTCAGACTACCCTCCAAGGTGCTGAAGAACTTCTACATCTGCACTACTGAAAACACCCTGAAAGGGAACATCACAGCCTGGTTTGAGCACAACACGAAGCAGGACAGATAGGCTCTCCAGAGGGTGGTTCAGTTAAGGACATCATTCGTACCGAGGTTCCTCACCTGCAGATCATCTTCCCCAGCCATGAGGATGAGGAGCTTCGTCCCAGGCTCTAAATCAAGCCAGCAGTTAGGACTACCTTACACACAGCCATCATACAATGGACTCTGCCAGTACCCCACACACACATCTTGCAAAAGACTCTTTCATGCTTTCTCATCTCCCTCAACTATGGTCATGTCCACACACGCACACTACTGCAAATTCTATCTCTATCATTTAATGTATATACTACATATACAGTAATTCCACTATACTGTAACCACACCCTTATATTTCTTTCTGTTATATATATATATATATATATATATATATATATATATATATATCTATATCTATATATATATATATATATATTCAGCAACCATTTCCACCAGAGAGGGCAGCATCCTATCACTCTCTCTTGGCTAGTTGCCACTGGAATATGCTGGAAGGTGTCTCCTCAACTCTGTAACTGGGCCACAGATGCCTTGCTATCACCAGAGTACTGTGACTAGATCTGAATTTTAATATGTGGTCAAGGAAAACAGCAACCGATGACCTTAAATCACTGTCATTACTAAATTAACTTTTTGAAAAACAAAAGATCTTCTATAAGGAATGTCTTTATCAGCAAGTGAAGTCATTCAGGTCATTCATTCAAATGACAACAGCTTCACTGGAACCGTATCTATGTTCCCAAGGTCCTATGATTCCAAGTTCAATATTCTGTTAACATACATTAACACATTTGACCCATTTAAAGGTACAATATTGCATAAACCTTAGCCCTGGCCCTTAAACCTACCCATAATCCTATTCCCAGCTAGGCAGTAAATAGAAAATAGGATCCTTTGTCATGTTCCCATTATGTGCCTTATAAATCTGTGGAACATAAGTCCCTTGGAACAGGACCCTGGGAACCTAGACATGACCCTGACTGTATAAGCTTCAATAAGGATGTTCAAATACCCATAAGGAGCTATGCCATTTCTCAGTCAGAAACATAATACTTAAAATCTAATGCTGTTGCATTAAATATGCTGTCTAATTGTAATGTATTAAACACATGCGAGCTTTTTTATGTCAATGGTGAACATAAACAGAATACTTTAAAAAATCCGTCACATAGAAACATAATAATAATAATAATAATAATAATAATAATAATAGATTAAATCAGAATCTTGGCAGTAATCGGCAACCAAAGTAAAAACGTTACTCATTGATCATCTCAAAATGGACTCAAAACTTATGTATAATTTGAAAAGGTGCACTGCATTTGTAAACATGACACCAAACACGTAAGGATACTCCCCATTAAGCCTTTGCCGTACAAACATAAAAGGGAGATTCTAAAACGACCTAGAGCATTCAAAAGCACAGACATTTATGTCAATTTTTTGATTTTTCAAAGCTGCGTGCTTTAAAAAGAAAAAAGAAACATAACCACAGCGCCACGAAGTTCATTGTATGTGGAATACTGAATATCTCAAATGTGATCAGCTGCTTGTTCACCCAACAAAGCCCCAGGTCAAACAAAATAATCATTGCCAATCTCATTAAGGTTTACGGTTGATGATCCTTGTTGCCTAGACCCATTTAGTTCATTACTTTTTTATACAAACATTTCACATCTCTCCTTCTGCATCCAACCAAGGCTCCACGTGCAGGTCTGGTGATGTTTATTTTCTAATATAAACCCTGACATTTGTTATTCAGATACATCTAACAATAATATAATCAGAAAACATAATGATTCTTTGCCACATTAAATGTATTTCATATGCACTTAAGAATTATGGGTGTTTCTTGGCTGAATACCCATAAGGCTTCCATGTTTAATTACAGGGGTATACTGGGTATATGATGTGTGCTTTTAATACTGACCTTCATCGGGAGACAGCCAGTTTAAATGACTAGTTAAGCGCATCATATTTTTTTCACACTGATAAACCAGCCTACTAGAACATTAAACAGCAAAATGCAAATGAATAATATTGTCACTAGCATTACTGCAGCATGGAGTAGCAGCGTACTCTATATGCTGACATTTCAGATCACCTTCCATACAGATACACAAAGATATTGATTTGTGAAAGATATTTACTGAGGTATTGACATCTTAGATTTCTAGCACATATGTTTAGTTTGTCCCTTGTTAAGCTCAGTTTTTTACGTCCTGTGTTTTGTTAGCATGCTTGGTGTTTCGTTGACATGTTGATTATGTTCGTGTTGTTTAGGTTTGTCTGGTTCATGGTTCTCTCTGTTGTTCTACATCCCTGTAGCTTTTGCTTATTTTCCCTCCTGCATTTGCATATGACCCTCCATCTCGTTCTGTGTCTGACCCTCACACTTGTTCTCTTTCTCCTCTTTTTGTTTGTTTCTCACCACAGTTTGTGGTTGCCAGTTGTTTTTTTTTCTTTCAGTTGCACAAATAAATAAGAGCTCAGCTTTTGCCAGTGTTCAGACGCCCCCCTCCCTCACAGATGGTATATGCTTCCTAATCTAAAGAAAAGCACTGAAGATATTTAAATTCTAGAAGTCCTCAGCATGTTTTTGTAAATGTGAAGGTGTGTTCTATGCATGTGTGCAGGTCAAACACCAAAATCAATGGAAACCAGTGGAGCATCTCCGACTGGAACATTATACAACAGGAATGATCACAAAGCAGCTTTACAGAAGTAAATGTATTGGCCCAAGATGGCAGAGGCAAATAGAAACCCCATAAGATGGCATCAGAGAGCAGCTTTGAGAAAAGCCACACTTAACAGAGAAATGATCCTCTTCTGTTCAAAACTGGATAGAGGGTTTTAGTAGTGCAGATTCACACTTGTTTGCAGATTTGCTCCAAATATTTCTTACCTACTGTTTCAGAGAATGTGGAGAGTGAAAGACAGTTGTTAATGGCTTTATCTGTAAGTATTTTTGCTTGATAGAAGTTAAGCATGCTTGGTGAGCTTTGAACCAATGTCCAACTGAGGTGGATCACAATTAAAATAAATAGTTCATGGGGGAGGGCAGGGGAGGGGGTGCATGTGGTGGGGGGGGGGGGGGAATAAAATAAATTGTGCCAGAAGTCATGTTGTTAACATGTCTATTTCCTGACATACTGGGATTCTCCAGCATGTCTGAGGTAGCCATCTTGTCTTGCCAGAGCTGCATTTTGCAGGCGTCTATCCCTTAAGCCCACTTTCTGTATTCCATCAGTCAAGCTTGCCGAAATACATTGGAATTCCTGAGGACTGCTATTTCACCGGCCAAGTGTTCTTTTCAAAGAAGCTCACTGGGATTTTCAGGCTGGAGCAAACGTTCTCAGCTATTACTGTCTGAGCACAGGCGTCTTTACTCAAACAAGCCTAGACTTTTTTGTTTTTTTCAAAAAGATTTCCCAAAAATAAGCACCCGGTTCATATCTGAGTGAGAGGTCATTTTGGGGGGGATTGTTTTCTGTATGTTAAAGCATCTCTAGGTACAACAATGGTAATTTTCATTTACAGTAATATTTCACTTAAAATTGGGTCCAAGACATTACTAGCAGATAATTATGACTATGGAAAAAAGCACCAGACTCAGTAGGTGAATGGAATCAGACTTCTGGCTGAGGTATTAGGCATACAGCAATTATCTTTAGGAAAATCTCCAAACTAAAAAGTAAATTGGTAACAAAAATGTAGAAGCCTATATCAATTTCTGACCTTGAGGCAAGTCAACATAGAATATGGTCAAGAAAACCAGTGATGCTATATGAATACATGCTGTCTTACGTTTTATAAATGTAGTAGTCAGTGCTGACATTGTGGTAGCATTGTTTTAATTGCTGGTCAGTGTGCGTTATGGCTTCAATTTTGTCAGGACTGGCTCCAGATCCATTCCTCTTCCCGCCACTAGAGGGGGGTCTGGAGCTTCTAATTAAGAACATTCCTCAGCGATGATGACCTGCAGCTGTCCGCCTCACTACTTAAGGTGGATAGCTGCAGTGTCTCATCGCTGAGATGTTTTGTCAGTTTGTCTGCAAGCTTCACAGCCGTCGGTATCGTTGTTGCGTTCCTGGTCCCTACTACCAGTCCCCAACATTTATCGGTATCGGTGTTGCGTATATGGTGCTCTCTTCGCCATCCTTTATATTCGAGTCGTTAACTCCTGCGCCCTTACTGGCCCATCTCAAGTTTTCGACCTCTTTGATTTCCTATCGTTATTATTATTTTGTCCCAGACACGTCGAGGTGTTCTCGTGTATTTTTGGTTTCATTTGTATTTTACTTTCGCCCCTTTTCCCGTGCTGTTTTTACGGAAGCCTTAGTTCATTATATTATTTGTGTTTTGGCACTTGGGTCCTACTCCTAAAAACCCCGCGCGCAGTCCTCCCCGGACTGAGCGCGTTACAAATTTACTTACTGTTTTTTTAAAGCATTTCCTCAGTAACCAGTTTTTGGTTTTAACAGTAGCTCTTAAAGAACAACTGAGTTATGTTACACAATTAACATTAAAAGACAAATCTCCTGTTTTTCAATCACAAGTAAACAGCAATTCAACAACAACAGAACTGGTAACAACACATAATATACTGCTGCACATCCAGAATCCTAATCAGAACCCCCAATGCACCACGACCTGCTATTCCAGACCCCTTATGACAGTGTAAATACAGAAAATCTGCAGTGTATTGCACTGAATTTCTGATTTTTTCCGATATTTTGGGAAGTATATCATATACATGTTAAGCAACGTGCATCTGGATTTTCAGGAAGAGAAACCAGTTTACATGAGATCTTTCCTTGGATCCTCTACCTGAGGGCTGGGAGCTTGAGGGTCCTGTGCTGTATCTTAGCTGTTCCCAGTACTGCACTCTTCTGGACGGAGATCTGTTGCAGCCACTCTTCCAGTTTGGGGATCACAGCCCCCCCAGGGCTCCAGTTATCACAGGAACCACTACAGCCTTCACCATCCACATCGTTTCCAGCTTGTCTTTCCGTCTTTGGTATGTTGCTATCACTTGTGATTGCTACACCTATCACGACCTATCAAACAGCAGCCGCCTTCTGATGTTTGTCCATCACTACTATGTCTGGTTGGTTATCCATTACCATTTTGTCAGTCTATATATGGTATACAGATGTTTCTGTGTAGAATGCTTGTCACTTGCTTATTGCGTTCCATGTGTGCTCTGTCTGCATCTAGCAATTTGTGCAGGATTGTTCCAGGACCTGAATCTGGGTTCCTGCCTCGTGTAGAACACCACATCCTCTACTGATCTTGTGTTCAAACATGTTCCTATGCTGCCATGATTAGTGATTCCATGGTGTCTTTCAAACCAGCTTTTTCTAGCCATTTGTAGGATTTCTTCATATCACACCCATTTGCTGGTGGCACATACCGTGCAGGAGTCTGTCCTCATAACGATTCCTGCTCCTCTTCATTCCTATCTACCTCGGATTTCTGCTGTCTCACTAAGGTACTCACTAAGCACTTCCTCACTTTGAGCCATCTTCGTGGTGTTCTCCTGCTGATTGGTTGCTTCATCCTGATACTGATGCTCGGTAGTCCTCAGCGCCCTGCTGGATGTGAGGTGAAACTGTGAGATCACTTTTTCAGGAGGTCTGTACCTCTGCAGCCTCTGATTCCAAGTTATTTTTAGCTGCCCTCAACATCTGTTATGATTCCTTCTGGTAGTACGATCCCCACAGTATGATCTCCTCAATCTTCTCACTCTGTGACGGGCAGAGAGTGCGAACAAAAGGAAGCGATCACGGCAAGTCTCAGAGAAAAAGAGGGGTTTAATGCATAAAGTGCGCAAACCAAAAACCTGTGCACTGCTCCAAATTAAGGATACAATAACCAGCAGTCAACTGGTACAAAGACAAGGCATATATAGACAGACAAACGACCATCAGGTGAGGAGGCTAATAAGCCCCGCCCACCTGAGGGACGCACACAACACAACAACAACAGGACAACTGCCGCTGTGCCGGAGGCGACCGGTAGGGGGAGCCTACCTCACCGTGACACACTCCTTATAACTAACTGACCAGATCTAAGATCTAAGGTGGATCTTACAGTGTCAAGTAAGATTGGATTAACTTCAAGCCCCACATATGGGCCTGGAATTGATATATGGACTGTTTTACATCAGCAGTTGGTGCTTCGCTCCATGGATGATATTATCACCCCCACCACCCAAGACCCAATGTACCAACCTCGACACCAGAGCCACTGACCTGTCACGTGAGCTCCAGAAAGCCATTGTACCTTGTTGACACATGTGTGACTCTCTTGTCACTGGCTCTCATAGTTAGTGAGGTAGGCAGGTAGTATAACAGACCTTGCCTATGGGACCACATTGGACACGCCAGTAAGGAAACACCTGGTCAGGTTTCAAAACTCAACTTTCTGTACCAAAATCAGTGGTATCATTCTTCAGCACTTTACATGTGAACTACATTTGAAAAGGGATTGGAGTGTGATGGTAAGCACAAGCCAGAAGCAAAGACCTTTGAAATAGCTTATATACACTGCTTCATCTTGCATATCCAAAACAACAAATATTTATCATTGCCTTTTTTTGCTTACTGCCGTTTCCTGATATGCCTCATTATTCTATCATCCCCTGGGGCCACTCTCAGGTGAGAAACGGAGATGAAAAGATGACAGGCAGCTCTTGTAAACAGGAAGAGAGAAAGAGAGGGAGTACAAGGAGGAGGACGAGGATGAGGAAGAGGAATCTGCTCTTGAGAAGTGGCCCTAGGGTGGATAGACCCTCCACCTCCAGGGTTTCCTGAAGAGCAGGCAAGCAGGCACTACAGAGTGAAGTGGTGTGAAAGAGACATTTAGCATCAACAATGATCTTAAACGGTCAAATGAGGTTGAGGGACATTTTCATTCAGGGAAGAAAAACAATTTAAAAAAGGAAAGTAAAAAATAGAGGCAAGTGGTACTGGGATAAGGGCATGAGGTGGTGAAGCATTAAGAGTCACTGATGTCTCCTAACTCAGTGCAGGCATTCTGACTTTTACTTTAATTTGAGGATTTAGCCAGTAGGCTTGCGGGAGTTAGAGGCAGGTGCATGGTCTGAGAAAAACCATTAAATTCCTAAAAGCAGCGATGGGTTTCAGCCCCAAAGTATATAATAATAGGGCTGCCTCTCTTCTGAAGCAGGCAGATGGTCTTTCATTTCTGTACAGAGTCTGTGCTCTCTTCATGTTCTCTTGCTGCGACGTAGCCATGTTTTCCTATGCTATTTGCTGTGGTGTCATGTGCTGGTGTTTATCTGGTGCAGATGTCCAGATTTCTGAACATTTTCAGGCATTGTTCATCAAAATGTGGTTCATATTGATCATTTAGGGAGTAAATACATCTGTGCTTATTTTCTGCTTCTGTTACAAACACACATTTGCATATGAATATAGTTTGAAGTTTGACATGGTAAGTGGTATCATAATTTATCTTACCTTTTGTCACGGTGTGGGAGGCTTCCCCTACCGGTCGCCTACGGTACAGCGGCAGTTGTCCTGTTGTTGTTGCGTTGTGTGCGTGCCCTCAGGTGGGTGGAGCTTATTAGCTCCCTCACCTGACGGTAGTTTGTCAGGCTATATATGCCTTGTCTATGTACCAGTTGACCGCTGGTTATTATATCCTTAATCGGGGTCAAGTGCACGGGTCTTTTGTTTGCGCACGTTATTCATTAAACCCCTCTTTTTCTCTGAGACTTGGCGTGATCGCTTCCTTTTCGTTCGCACTCACTGCCCGTCACAGAATAACCAGCCACCTTCGGAAGCCGCCAGTCTCCTTTACTTTTTCCTTCGTTTGTGGTCATGTCTCGTGGTAAGTGTTTGTCCGTGTGAAATTTTGTTGTTTGAATGTGTGTGGAGGAGAGCTAGGTTATAAATCGCTTGTCCCGTCGTGCCTACGTGCTTGTTTGTTTGTGTGTTTGTGTAGCACGTTGTGTGGCACGACGGTGACAGTAGCGAAAGCCTGGTAGCGCTCTCCTCCAAGGGGGGCGGCGCCTTCTCGCTAAAAGTGCTCGCCCGCAGTCTGTGTTTGTGCATGTGTGAGATGTTTGTGATGCGTGTATGAGACTGCGGGCTGGAGCTAGCGAGTGGAAGGTGTGTCTGCCGTTTGTCTTGCGTGTTTGTGTTTGTCTTTCGTGTTTTTATGTAATTCCCCTAAGGGCTCCCAAAATATGTTTTGGGGGGGAGCTATATGGGGTCCTGTGCCACTGTTTGTGGCACAGAGGGCGTAGCTCCATTAGGAGACCCTGACCCACGGGAGGGAGTCTCCTGAGCAGGTAGGGTGTCCTCATGCTGAGACGGAGCTCCCTCCTCCCATGTAAAAGGGTGTAAGTGGGTCAGGGCAAGTGCGCGTGTATGTTTGTGTGTTTGTGTCGCCCACTTCGTGTTTGTGTTTGTCCTAGCGTGTTTGTGGATTGTTTGATGTGGCGCCCAGCACGCTCCTCCTCCAAAGGGCGTTTGGGGGAGGGGCTATGGAGGGTCCCGTGCCACAGTCTGTGGCACGGAAGGCGCAGCTCCTACGGGAGGCCCTGACCAGGGATTCGAGAGTGTTCTCCGGAGACGGTAGGGGCCCCCTTCCTCCAGTGAGGGGCGTAGCAAAGGGGTGTCCCCTCCTTCCGAGAAGGAGACCTCTCCCCCCCCTGTGTCAGGGGTGCCAGAAGGTCAGGTAAGTGCGGCGTTTGTGTTGTGTCTGTGTGTGTGTTTGTGCGTATGTATTGTGTGCAGGTTCCTCCCGCGGTTGACTGTGGAGTCCCTGGACCTGCCCTCGTGCTCGGGTTGACGAGGGTTTCACCCTGGAGCTAGCCGGCCCATTAGAGGGAGGGAGTGCTCTCCAGTTGGAACCTCCGGCAGGGTGGAGGAGTCCACCCTTGCTTCGTACCCCTCCAAAAGGGGGTGGTCTCCCTGGCCGAGCTAGGTAAGCCCAGGGGTACTCCAGGCCATATTGAATGGTTTGCCCCGAGCCGAGAGGTTGGTCCAGGAGACGTTCAACTGAGCAGTAGGGAGGTAACCTGCACACACGCACACTTTGTGGGGCCTTGGGGCGTGAGGGCTCTGTGACCGACTGGGGCGTGGTTGTCTATTGTTGACGGCCCAGTCGGTCCAGGGTAATTTGTTATATGTTTTGTGTTGCAGCTCCCGGACCGCAGGAGGTGTTTCCCTGCCTTGTCCCCGCCTTCCTGCCCCTTCGTCTTGCGTCTTGTGTTCTGCCGCTGTGAACCGCACATCGGGCCGTAGTGCGGCTTGGTGGGGGGTATGTCACGGTGTGGGAGCCTCCCCTACCGGTCGCCTACGGTACAGCGGCAGTTGTCCTGTTGTTGTTGCGTTGTGTCGTCCCTCAGGTGGGTGGAGCTTATTAGCTCCCTCACCTGACGGTAGTTTGTCAGGCTATATATGCCTTGTCTATGTACCAGTTGACCGCTGGTTATTATATCCTTAATCGGGGTCAAGTGCACGGGTCTTTTGTTTGCGCACGTTATTCATTAAACCCCTCTTTTTCTCTGAGACTTGGCGTGATCGCTTCCTTTTCGTTCGCACTCACTGCCCGTCACACCTTTATGGAAAATATAAGAGTTTATTGTGGAAGAACACAGGAGAGAATATTGTTGGACATTGTGAGTGAATTAGAAAATATATTGTTAAAATACTTGTGCTTGTCCAGTGTGTAATAATGCTAACTACTAAGTGAACATAAAGTATTAAGTGGAGGGATCCTGTACAATATTTTATACATTCAAAACTATTAATGTGTAATTTTAGATTAATTACAGTAACTTACCTACGATTGAGCTAACTTTAAAATATGATATTGATTGTAAGAAGACAAGGGAAATAACCATTAGAGGTAGCTCACTGTAGGTTTACAAAGTTTCTAACTGCTAAACAGTAACATTGTTTTTGCATAATGAATGTGTGCAGTTGAAATTGAATTCTAAATATGGAATTCTTTCTAGCATACATAAACCTATATCTGATCATTTATCCGAGCCTACTGTAGATACATACAAGAGAAAATTCACTTAAGAAAATCACATTTTACATGTTTACACAAATCACATTTAATTTTTTTTTATTAATTTACCAACAATAAAACCAGTAAACAATAAGAAAACAACTACCAAAATCAATATACAACAAACCTAATGGATCAAAGCTTTACAGAATCGTGCATGGTACTTTGATGTAGAAGAGGTCCCTGCACAAATGTCTTAGCTATAGTGTATCACAGTAACAACATTTATCAAACCTGGTTAACCGATGTGAATCAGATTGGTGGTATTCACAACAGACTATTTGCAGGATGTTCCACCTTTGGGGCAAGGCTACATTTATAAGTTATAAGTTATGATATGTAAGCCTTATTAAATGAACCTGTATGACTCCACAGAAATAAGCATCTTTTCCACTATACAATTTGCTGTACAATGAGATCAACATGCCAGGAAAATGTACTGATATATCCGAAGTACAAATGGTTAGTTTTACTCTAGTTCTGTGGGAACTACTTACAGCACACATTCCCAGCTGTGCTTATCTGTTCCACCAGAGACAAAAGGGTCGCAATCAGTTACTGCCCATGGGTTTAACAGAGGAATATCACATTCTGCACCCCCTTCAGGATTATAACACTCTACAAATGCCCCCTCAGTGACATCAAAATTCTGAGACATTCAGCAGCCCATGAGCAACTGTCCCAGTGATGGGCAGTGGTATGGTGTGATGACAAGTTGCAGAGGTGCACAGCGGTGAGCATGAGTACACAGGCCAGAATGCATCCTTTCAACCTCCAGACCCACCTGTGGTAGGTGTGTTCAACCAATAAGGTGGAGGCACTGGTCAGATTCCTCACCATCTCACTGGCAGGACGTCCATGTGTGTTTGAGAGAAGTTATAGCTGGTTGACTGAATGAGGTGCTAACCTAGCTGTATGGCATCTGCGAGAATTCTAGACTGAAAGTGTGATTGACAGGGCTGAAAGACATAATTTTGCTAATTACACACCACTGGGTCTGTGGGACTTGGACTGCATTGGAGTGTCCATGCAATGAATGAACACTGATCATCTTAGTGTAATTTGAAGAGACAGGTTGTAATGTATTGCAAGGACAAATGACATAACTGGATGTTTCATGACACCAAGAATGTGTCGTGAGCAACACTTTTACAGTCTTATAACCAATCATCTGATCCGGTTTGATAACCTGATGTGTGACAGCACTGCCTAATGAATGAATCCGAGTGAATGAAAGGGTAAGTTGCATTAAAAAACAATACAACCAGAACATTTTTCTTTTTATCTCATGATAGATGTCAGCAGTTCAGCATATTTATCAAAGAAGCTGATTTAAACCATTCATCAAGATCCAACATTTCAATTAAGGTAGCTAATGCATGACATGACGATTTCTGAGATTGAGCACCTTCTGCCTACAGCAGATTCAAGCTCTATAAGCAAATTTGAGCTTGAAGGTGTTTGTTTGATTGATTAAAAATTTTATTACTTAGGTATACTGAAGCATGGGCTTCTGATTTGAGTGCATTAATAATGTTATTATCACTGTTAGTAAGACTGCTGAGATTTGACATGTGTTTAATAACAAACTACTGCTACCAAATAGTCTGGTAATGTCAGCTAGTAAATCTCACTTAGTGTGTGATTGTGAATATGCAATTTGAATAGTTAGTTTTTTTTATGCAATCAGGAACTAAATCTTCAATGTGTGTTTGGAGCTATGTGTGCATGCCTCCAAGGTTAGCTCTAATTTTGATACAATTTCTACAATGGATAACACTGCTTACAGAAAGGGAGATCATGTACCTCAGTTCAGAACTGCCGAGTCCAGCTAGCAAGTTTACGAGGTCAGACTTTTACAAGGTTTGGGTTGCTGCCTTATACTGCATCTAATCACTGGAGTGATTTGCACAAACTGTTCTGTTAACACCTGGTACTCGCTGTTCAGTTTAAACTCTGCTGACTGTGGAGGTTGTGTGTTTTGAGCCACTGCTTTCCTTAATGTTCCTTGGGCTTGTGCATCTTTTTAGCATCAGATTTCAGCGTATCTAGCTTGAAGCACTCTTCAATTGAGTGCCCTGACTTGTCAGAGAACTTACACCGTTTCTCAAAGATACCAAACGTGCTGGGTTCATTATGCATTGTCCCTTCTGCCAGACACAGAACTACTGCAATAGTTCTTTTTTGTTACGTTCCAAGCACCGTCCCGTCCCTGTAACCCATCGAACTATAAAATTAACCATGTTACCTAGCGGATTCGCTTCATGACTTAGTGACTGTTATACATGCAGACCTGTATTATTTTTCGGAAGCTGCAAAAGGATTTTGTTATACCTAGTCGACTCTTCTATTCCTGAGTACTCCCTAAAATCTACACACTCTGCTCTACAAATTGTTCAGGGGGTTCTTTCCATTACTTTACATCCATTTTACTATCCAATGCTGCTGGCACTGTGCACATAAGATTTACAAGGGCCTGGTGAGCTTAGCTAGCTCGGATGTGTTTGTTTCCACCAGTAAGGAGATTCATAAATGCCCCGTCCAGTATATCTCCTGGAGTGCTAGGTGCAACCTTTGGTGGGTTAGTTACGAGTACTACTTGGCATATATCTTTTACTTGCTCTATTGTGTAGCATTAATGTACTCCAGAATGGCTCAAATGGGTCTTTACAGGGAGGTGTAGCTTCAACGCTGGAACCCGTTGTGCCCTCATGAATTGTCAGCTGCTGACTTACATCAGTGTGCTCACTACTGAGGCCATCGTTGTTTTAATTACAGATACACTAGATGTACTAGTGCTTCCATCCCTTGCTTGAATAGGGCAGCATTCCTTGTGTTTGATTAATTCTGGATTCTGTGAATACCTGATTGTTTTTCATAAAAGTTGAAAATGCTAGAACATTCTTAAATTTGCACGCGTTTCCTGAAATGATTAATAACTAACGTAGTCAAAAAACATCAAAGACATGCTCATCAAGAGTAAGATAAATGGGCATTCAGGTAATAACTGTGGTATAGCAGCTGGTCACCACTCTCAACGTGCTACATGTACATTTATTAACACAGCCACTGAAATAATTGACACTAAAGGATTGTCAACATCCATTCATCCTAATGCATTACTGCAGGAGCTGTCTAGCTGTCTACTGTATGCTTTATACTGGATAAACCAAGAGAAGCTTTGGTTTGTTGTACACCTTCAGACCATCATAATTAAGGATATATCATTTCCAGTGGCAAAGGCTTTTTAGTACTGATGGACAATGCATTAATGACATATCTGTTTGCATTGTCAGTTGTTGCTATGGCAGCAGTCAAATTAGGAAACTCAAAGAAAAACACCCTCTTGGAAATACATTAGAATGAACAGAATGAATGTTTAAAATCTTTTAAAAAAAAAAATTCTTCCCACAAATTCGGAAGAACTTGCTTCCCCACAGTACTATTTGGTATAGTACCGCTATGACACAAATGCAAACAGACAGTACAGAAACAGCTGCACATCATGGTTTAATGCAGGTTAAAGTACATTTATTTATCTGAAGCAAATATATGATATCTGATAAAAAAGAAAAATATGAAATTCTTATTGTATGGCTAACGTGGGCGTTTAGCCTAATGAATGTGCATAGCATAAATCAAGGTAGAAGGTACACACACGTCTTACCTTTAGTGTATCACAATAACAGCTGTTCTGATGACCTGCTTAACTGATCTGTTTATCTGATAGGAATCAGATTGGTGGTATTCACAACAAACTATATTTACATACAGGGTGTCCCACCTCTTGAAGGCAACATTTATTTTCAAAAGTTACATGCTATGATATGTAAACCATATTAAATTAATCTGTATGTCTTTACAGAATTAAACATCTTTTCCACTAAACAATTGTTGCAAAATTAGATGCTAGGACATGCCAGAAAAGTGCACTGATGTAGCCAGTGGTGTCTAGACAGCCAGACAGCAGACACAGACAGACAGACAGACAGACAGCACCAACATACACTGCTACACACAGCCTGATGTTAATGTATGCCCCTCTTACTCATGGTAGATAAATGGACAAATGATTCTTAAACTGATCTTTCAAACATGATATATTCATTATTTCGAGCTCTCAAATCCTGAAACTTGCAAGTAATTCCATTATAATAAACCAAAACATGTATTTCATCACTATAAAACGCAACTGGCAAATAATTTAACTACATGATGTGCTCATTTTTGATAAAATATAACACGTATTCTCTGTGATCCAAATAGGTAGTCCAGTATAAATGTTTCAGCGAACATTAGAGAAGCCTCTGAGATCTGCGGTATAGTGGTGGTAACTGTGAAGACGCTCAAAAGCAA
>JAGXOD010000072.1:4140000-4247500 GCA_020368025.1 Brachyhypopomus occidentalis
CTCTCCCCCTCTTTTGCTCTTTATTACTCTTTCAATTGCCTCATTCTTTCTTTCCCTCTCATTTATTCTTCAGAGCAGACAGAGGCTCAAATTTAGCAATCGCCTTTAAAGTGCACTTCCTGCCTTTGGCTACTGTGTATTGCTACATGCTTCATTTTAAGTTCCATCATTCCCGACGCTGCATCTTTGTGCCATGATCAAGGAAAAGGCACAACAGGGCCGGAGGACATTTAAAATTACAAGCACCTTGAGTGCTGATTGGAATGTCTTCCTCTAGTCAATGTGGAAGATCGATAGAGTGGCGTGGTAGCCTAGCGCCATGCTACTTTTTGACTCTGCATGATTATCGACACCCAAGCTACTAGCGCACTAGGAACGCAGGCTTACGCAGATAGGGGCTCTTAAAAGTCTCTCAGTTTGCCATGTTTGTATTATGATACAGCCTGTGTTTCTAGTCCTCCCTCCTTTTTGTCTGCTTCGTTGTGGATGTGTGTGTGTGGTTTGGGATTAATCATTCACACAGACTGCAGAACACAGTAGTTATATTTTCAGTGTGGCATTAGCCAACTGTGCACAATGAAGGCTTTGGCTCAGTGGATGCCAATTGACACCCGAATACTGACCTTGAAGGAGGGGGCGTCCTCTTACAATTTATGTTCCATTGCCAAATGTAAAAGCAGCGACTGAAAAACAAGTATTTTTGTAGATGCACTGTTGTACAGATATCTTGCCCTATGAATTCTGTGTTGACCTGCCATTTGTTGTTTAGTTTGGCTTTTTGCCTTCCTACAGTACCATGTAATGATATTACATTGGGTACTATTTATCTTGATGAAAGCATAAAGAAATAAATGAGTGAGAATAAAGGAGAGAACATTAAACAGGATTTGAGATGCAGAATTTGCTTCAACAACCAATTTTTACATGTCAGAAATGTATTGGAAGCACACTGAGAACTCCACGGACTGTAAGAGTTATTAATTAAGAGTGGAGTGATGAAATCTCACACTTTATTACCCAATCTATTATATATTACTGCCACTTTTTCTTGATTAAAACTGCCCACTGGCAGTCCATAACTCTGACAAGACTTCTTTATTTTGTCTCGAAAAGTACACAAACACACACACACACACACACACACACACAAATAAACATAAAAAGCAAAAAAAAAACAACCACACAAAACAGATCTGCTGGAGCAGAGTGGCTCATCTCTTGTATTGCTTATCTAACTGTCAAGCATGTCAAGTCCCTTTCTGAGACAAGGGAAAATGAGAAAAAGAAACTTGACATCTTGTTTAGTTTTAATACATTGTTTTGTGATGGTCTTCATACTGAGAACAAGAGAAGGGAAAAAATGTTTAAAAAATGCTTTTAAAAAGTGTCTTTCCTTTTCTCCATCAGCCTTTAATTGTAGATTTTGAAGAGATTCAGAAAGAATTATTTTTTTTACCTCACCAAAAAAGAACAAAAACTCACACTCATACAAGAGACCTTATACTACAACCCTACCAGACCTCACACTACACCCGTACCAGACCTCACACTACACCCGTACCAGACCTCACACTACACCCCTACCAGACCTCACACTACACCCCTACCAGACCTTATACTACACCCCTACCAGACCTTATACTACACCCCTACCAGACCTCACACTACACCCCTACCAGACCTTATACTACACCCCTACCAGACCTTATACTACACCCCTACCAGACCTCACACTACACCCCTACCAGACCTCACACTACACCCCTACCAGACCTTATACTACACCCCTACCAGACCTTATACTACACCCCTACCAGACCTTATAACCTTACCCAGAAATCAAGAATAAAGCAGGCCATCTCCCTGTCTGATATCGTCTCTATGTGACATGATCACCTCATTTCACACTTAAATAATGAAACTCATAGCTTCATCACACTCATGCGTCCATATTTTAGCTCTCAAAGTGGGAATAATAATAAGTCGGAATAAAATAAGGTGAGAGAGTGGGAGTTTGGCTGTGAACTTGGAAAAAAGAGTGTAAATGATCCTAAAGATAAAACATCACCCCACCTCGTTCAGATAAGGAGAAGTGGCAAGCGTCCCCCATTGGCTCCAGAACTGACACTCATGCCTTAATTAGGTGCATTAGCAGCAAACAAAACAGCTGAAACAAGTGCTCCTTTGAAGGAGAACATCTGATTGATGTGAGCAAACAGAGCGTGAAACCTCAGGAGTGCACTTTAGCTGGTGCACGGAGAGGGTCCCAGGAGACCTCCTGCTGTGTTCACAGGGAGTCTGTTTGGTAGCGTGAGCGGGAGAGACACTCAATGGCTCCCCCTCCAAGCCCCGTTTCCTCTTGGCTTATCGAGCCTGTCCACCATGACTGTGTTTACAAACACAAGTGACATCCCGGGCCGAGACACAGATGGAGGGAGAGGGAGCAAGTAGATGGGAAGACTGTGAAGGGTGGAGCAGGTGGGAGGAGGGGCTATCCTTAAAAGACAACGCAGAAAAGCAGATGGGAAAGGGGGACGAGCGACTGCTGGACTCCTTTAAACTCCAGGCACAGAAAACACCAATTAGACAAGCAGAGTCAAATGTGGGTGCCATTTAAAAGTGCTGCTGCCGCCCCACCAGTCTGTCACTACAGGCACGGGCAATCATGCCGTGGTTTAACCTTTCAGGAAAAGTGGAGCCGCGTGTCACCAGCGGAGTCAGTACGCTGGAACGAACAGGCCAAACCGAAGCTCCGTGCTTCATCTCTGCTCCATCCCCCAGCATCCTCCAGTCCAAAGCCGATTTATTCACTAGACTCCAGCCTCACTCGCAAGCACAGGACGACTTAATTCTGGTTTTACTTTCACGAAGATTCTGCTTTACCACAGCCAAGTGCCATGTCTTGTGAAGATACTGTATAACTTGTTTTATGTTTCTTCAGCGGGTGGAGCCCTTGACTAAAAAACAAAACAAAAACAATCTCAGTGAACTAGGGTTACGTTTGCAAAAGGTTTTGCAAATTACTCAACATGGTCTGAGACTGAAGTCATACCACAGTTCAAATGATAGACTCATCAACATGAACACAGAAGGCTAAAACCTCATTATTTATTTTCATGCGTGTGCACTCTTTCAATTTCATAATTTAGTCATGGTGCAAATGATTTTTATTTGTGTCACTAAAACTACAACTCTTGTATCGCTTCTTGTGTTCTTGTTAACGAAGATCTACTTGCTGTTTAGTTTCTATGTCTTCGTCACTCGATGTGTCAGTATGTTCAGTTAGATATGCTTGTAATTGGTTTCAGTATTGTTGGGTTTGTGTTGTTGGGTTTGTATGTGCTGCTTCTGATATGTGCCTTAAGCACGTTTACCAAGTTATCTCTCCATTCCCTGAAACAACAGATATCCATTTGTTTTTTGATGTGATGGGTATTTGACTTCACCTCCACCTCCACCTCCACCTCCACCTCCACCTCCACCGACTTCACCTCCAAGCTGCTCACTGTGCTGAGGCAACAGTTGTGACATTGTGACATGGTTTACATTAAACACACTTTATCAATATTCATTTTTATTGAGTGACTTCAGTACTACTTATTATTAAAGGAACAGCCAAGCTTGCAGAATCAACTATTTTCAATCAATAATGACAATTAGTAGCTAAATCTGCTATCGGGGCTTTTCAGTTTGTTACACTGGAAATGTGCAAGAAGAGATAAAGGTTATAATAATTAATATAGTATATTATGTGATCTCACATATGGGGAGATGTAGGGAAGAGTTTATTCTGAACTTAAATGCGTAATATGCGTTTTGAGTACTCGACTGTTTGATCTTTGAATAGAACTGAGAGTTCAGCTATTATTGTCCATGGTTTTGTGTTTGGGGGTTTCATTAATTAGTTTTGTCTTATATTCAGAAGGGCTTAATTAATGTCAATTACTTTCTGAATGACTTCCAGTGCCATATGAATAGAATGTCAGTCATTCAGTCTGTCTCAGTCTAATGGACATTATCGGTTGAACGGATCCCTTGGCATTTTTTAAAACATAATTGCATTTGAGAGACACAGAGAGGGTGATTATGAGTGTATGTCATGATCAGAGGTATTTCATCTAAATCATTTCATTTCATCTAATCAGAGGTATTTCATCTAAAACAAATAGTTATTATGGTATAAATATGCATTTATACCAAAATCTATATGCATTAGTCAAAGTCTGGAAAATTGTGCAGCAATTTATGAAATTACATTAGTGGTTTATTAGCAATGACAAACTGAACTTAATGTAAAGTAATAATAGCAACTCCAGTGCAGGTTATGGCCATTTGCCCATGAAGTTGAGTAAGATTTAAGCTCCTAAAATAACATATGGCTTAGAGGAACTTGAAGGAAAACCTTTAGACCTTCAGGTTTAAGGTGGCAGATTGTGTTTTGGACACTCCTGCCGCAGGTCCGTGTCTCAGCTATGTTCTCAGCATTAGGCCTGCTTCATGCTGGGGCTCAAATAAGGAGAGCTTTGGCAGAGGTGGACAGAACGATCGCATTAGATCCATGCCGTAAGCCTCCTCAGATCCACCCTCAAAGCTTGACCCATGTGCCAAGGGCAGATTACTGTTTCCCCATCGCCTTGATAGGATTAACCTATAGATCGACCTATTATACCAGAGATGTGAAGACAGGAACTGGCACCTACTAATTGAGATGCTGCCTAAACAGAGAGACAGAGAGATTAGAATTTCAGTCAAGGCACCAGGGACATAAGATAACTAGTAAAATGGTCAGAGAGGAACCTGACAACATGATGATGATGTGTGTGTGTGTGTGGCAGTGGGGGGGCTGGGGGGGGTTACTCTGCCCAGTTCAGCTTCAAATCTTAGTGAAAGCACCTCTTCCAAATCAAAAACATTCAACATCAAATCAGGAATGTAATGATGTTGTGTACAATCAAAGAGAATTACATAAAATTAACTTATAGCACCTATACTTGCCATGATATTTGTCTGACTGAAATTAAAAGATCATTAAGTTTAATTTTGAGTTAAAAAGTTGAATTCGGGAATCAAGGGGGGGGGGGGGGGGGTGTCTAATTAAAAGTCCAGATTTAGGATGGTTGATTTTTTTTTTTATAAAGAACAGCATGTCACTGTATCAAAAGCCACATCAGGAAGTGTATCACTTGACGTGCAAGTGGTGTGTCACGGTTAGCCCCTCCCCCAGCTGTCAATCACGTATGTTTTGTTTATGTAGCCATGTGCGTTTGTAGTCCCTCCTTGTATTTTGTAACCCGGCCCTCTCGTTATTGGAATCATGTGTTGCTCGTTTGGTCTTGTCTATTTAATCCCTGTGTTTGGTCTTGTCTATTTAATCCATGTTTGGTCTATTGTGTTGCTGTTCATTGTTGAATGTCATTGCTAACGTTTGGATGCTTGTGTATACAGCCTGTTGTATAACTTAGCTTGTGTTTTTCTTCTGTTTTATTACGGTTTGTGTCTTTGGGTTCAGTATGTCGTTGCGTGTTGGTTTTGTTAATATGACGGACTCCCTTACGGGTTTGACCCAAGCCTGTCTTTACGACCCTTCGTATGGAGTGCCCTTTAATAAATCTCCCTCCTCTCAGCGTTTGTGTCCACCCTATCGCTCCACCGCAGGCGTTACATGGTGGAGAATTGGAGTGATGTGAGGTAATCTTTTTTTTTTTAGCATGGATGAGTGATTCTTTTGCTATTAAACTGAATTTTGAATATTGCTAATTTACATTAGATTTCTACCTTATGCTGAGTTATAAAAGGTGGAGAATTATTTGAGTCAACACAGAGGAGGACATAATTTAAGACCCATAATTGAGTGGTCTCAGTTCTTTTTGTGATGTGTAGAAGCTAGAAAACAAAAGGTTTAAAAGATCGTGGTTAAAAAAGATTGCTGTTAACTAGGAATGTTTACAGTTGTAAAGCTGCAACATTTTACCACCTTTTGACTAGGAAGAAGAGATTAAAAAGAGTCGCTAATTTTATATGAAGGTCAGGTCAAGGCCAGTTTCCTGAAGAACGCGGGATAAGTGAACCACTTTCAAGAGCATTCAGAACAGGTCTGTAAACAAGTGACCAGATAATGTGATGTTGAATAGGAGCAGAGATGTCAGAAAGACACGTCTTAAGATCCGGGGGAGGGAACGGGGGGGCACGGAGCTAGCATGAAAGTGCAGCAGGTTTAGAGATTAGTTCAGAGGACGATTGGCTCAGTGGGAGAAAAATCAGTCAAAAATTTGTTAGGGGATTTTAGGAGGGTATCACTGTGGTCGTGTGAAGGAGAGGCTATGGGAAAATGCTGCTTAATTTGCTGATTTTGTCTAAAAGGAGATAAAGGCATTCCACCGCACAGCAGAACAGCAAGAACGGCTCTGTGTTAATAGTACAGAAAACAGATTTTGACATTGTAACCTGTTCAGTGTTTACACCAGAAAATGTATGGCTGCTCTATATTTAGACATAGGAACCAAGTAACCTAGAGAGTGAAGAATGTCTTTCTTATTTTCTCGAAATGCTCCCCAGTGACTGTTGAGATCAGTAGGAAAAAGAAGGAAAACATAAATGCCCTTCATAATGGTTTTTGCCAGCCTCCCCATAGTCAGCTGCCTTGATGTGGTCACTGCCGATCCTCAGTGATGTTTTTCTTCTTATCACCGCCTTATTCAGGGTTCTGTATCACTTGTAGCTATAATTTGCACAAGGCTCTGTTTAGGGAAATGATTCATGAATCATTGATTAATGTGCTCATGTGGAGCAATCCACAGCCCATATCATGGCACCTCCTACTGCCATTACCAAGTGAGACCAACAAGTGGGCTTTCAGTAGGTTCAGTCACACAACATCTTTTCCTTTTGAAGCCAAGCAAAAGCTGTTTATCCTGTGCTCCAAAACGACAACCCATGAAGAAGAGCAGAGAGCGAATCAAAGCAGGGATTTGTTGGGAAGCAAATTTATTTTTTGGTTTCTGTCATTAAAGATTAAGATTATTGTAAGATTATGGAGACTGATGTGTACTATTTGTAAATTATTATTAGTATTATTGGAGTCATTAATTCATCTGATTATAGTTTGATTTGCAAAACATATCCATCCTGATTAGCCAGTGATAAGGAAATGTGTACTGGGTAGGACTTTCCTGTTTAAATCCATTTCTAAAAACCTTTTTATTCTTAAAGCACACTGAATTTGTCACGGTGACGCTCTCGGACCCCTCCCTTTGGGCGTGTGTTTGTGTAGTCTAGTCCTTATGTGTAGTTCCGTGGGTGTGTCGATGTGGGTGTGTTCCTCAGTCGCACCTGTGGCTCGTCTCGTCATCACAAGGGGATAGTGTTGTTTGTCTATTTAATGTGTGCTCGCCGCAGTGTCCTGTGCTCGTCTTTGTCAGAGTCGTCTTGCACGTTACTTGTCGTAAGTGTTCTACGCCATTATATATATGTTAAAACCACCAATAAAATTGTCTGTTTCACGAAGCTCGACTCCGCATCCTCGTCCGCTCGCCTCGCGTCACAGAAAGACGAGCCGTGGGAAAGGATGCCAGGCTATGTCCGGGGCCGAAGAACCAAGGGGGGAAAAGCAAAGGGTAAGCACCGGCGTGCGCCCCCCCCCTTGGCAGTCCCAGGCAGCCAAAGTGAGGACCTCCAAAGGCGAGAAGGAGGTCCAGGGTGCCTACCTCGCCAGTGAATCGGAGGAGGCAGCAGCGGAGGTAATCCATGATTACCTGATCCGTTGCGGACGCTGAGCCAAGGAGGAAGGACTCGCGGGGTTCTACCGCAAGCTCGCGGATGAAGCCGCAAGTAGAACACCCCAGCGGTCAAAGCGCGCCCCCCCACAAGACAGAGGAGTCCGGCGAAGGCGCTGGGGCGGTGTGTATGCTATCAGCCTTCACCACAGAGGAGCAAACACCGCCTACCAGCGAGGAGGAGGACTCCGTGGATGAGGAAGAGGAATGCCCTTCCTCAGTGTGCTCCCAGAGCACGAAGGATTATGCCGGGGAATACCTGAGCCCTCTCCCTCTGAATACGCGTCAGGATCCGAGCGGGATGAAGAAAAGTATTTCAGCCCTTCTCCCTCGGAGAGTCCAGAGCGTACGGAGGAGGAGTTTGGAGAAGACGACAGGCTCTCTCCGCCCGAGGGCGGGTCGGGGTGCGAGGGAGAAGAGGGTCTCAGCCCCCCCCCTTCAGAGTGTTCAAGGAGCACGGCATACACGGAGAGTATGGAGGATAGCCCCTATTCACCGAGAAGTGCAGGTCCATCCACGCAGGAGATGGAGGTGCACATTCTTCACTGTCTGATGGCAGTACCATGGACTGCCAATCGGGCACATACGGTGGGGATGTGGATAGGGGCAGTGAGTACTCCTTTGAGGAGGAAGGGAGCCTGAGAGGAGAGCCAAGGTATGTTGCTCCCTCTCGAGGGGCGTGGTCAGGACAGGAAGCCACCAGGCGCCTACCACGTCCCAGTGCACCATCTTCGGCAGCCCCTCGGAGGGTACACAAGGCAACCCAGACCCAGAAGCCGGCGTTCACCCAGAAGCCGACGTTTAACCCTGCTCCACCGGGCGGGACCAGGATTCCCTGGCGCCGCGACAGGAGAGAGAGCAAGGGGATTCACGTCGGCAGCGCCGGGGAAGCCTTCCCCTAGTTTTGCGGGGAATCAGGCATGGAGGCCTGGACCGTTGCTTCCTCCCCCTTCTGTGCCTGTGTTTGTGTCAGTCCCCATGTTTATACCCAATCCCCTCTTCCCTTTTGTGCCCATGTTAGTGTGTGTGCCTGTGTGTGTGTTCGTTCCGTGTTTTTGCCGTTGTCTAATGTGTTTTCCCCTGTCTTCCCAGGGAGGGTGTGCTGAGCGCTGTCGTGGTGGAGCCCCTCGCAGAGGAGTCGACTCCCGCTCGCCGTGGTTCCGGCGGTCCCGGCCTGCCCTTGGATGTGGGTCCGGGCGTCACAGCTGCGCTGGGCAACCCGGGGCGGAGGTTGCCCTTGGGGGGGGCTCTGTCACGGTGACGCTCGGACCCCTCCCCTTTGGGCGTGTGTTTGTGTAGTCTAGTCCTTATGTGTAGTTCCGTGGGTGTGTCGATGTGGGTGTGTTCCTCAGTCGCACCTGTGGCTCGTCTCGTCATCACAAGGGGATAGTGTTGTTTGTCTATTTAATGTGTGCTCGCGCAGTGTCCTGTGCTCGTCTTTGTCAGAGTCGTCTTGCACGTTACTTGTCGTAAGTGTTCTACGCCATTATATATATGTTAAAACCACCAATAAAATTGTCTGTTTCACGAAGCTCGACTCCGCATCCTCGTCCGCTCGCCTCGCGTCACAGAATTGCCCTGTGTTTGAAATGTGCTATATGAATTAAACTTGACTTACAGAACCAAAGTTGCTAAATTGCATGGTCAAAACTTTCTTTGTCATTTCTCACACTGCTAACTCTGTAGCACTGCAGTCACGTGTGTAGCACTGCAGTCACATGTGAATCCTGCGTAACCCCCTTATTCTTCAGCCTCTTTCCCCCACTAAACAAATTCGGCTTCCCCCGAGCTCGGGGCTGTGGAAGAGGTCACAGTGTGCTGCCCTGGAGTCTCCCTCAGTGAGTCACAAGCGCTATGCTCTGTCTCTACGCATGAACCACTATGTAAGAACAGCCACCCAGGTGCTGGTCCTGGAGGAGAGGGAGGTTCAAGGCTCCTAACTCAGAGCTCCAGAAAGCAGCCACCATGCTTGTTCCAGCTAATCCAGGCATTTAAGTTTGATCAGTGGTCCTCAAGGAATTAGGCCCTGATCACAAAAGGCAGGTGTGTCCAGGAGGGACCTGGTCCAGTAGGGATTTTTTTTTCTCCAATTGATTCGGAAAAGGCAGACTGGATGCCTAATCACCCAGGTATAGAGAGCAATCACTTCACTGCAATCACTGCAATACCCCCCCTCCCTGTATGACTAACTCCTGTGAGGAGTCAATATTTCACATTCATTGATCCAAACACTGTTTGTGCCCTTGCCATGCTGTGGAACTCTGCGTGCCTATAACAAAAAGATTGACCAGATATTAGGACTTAAACCGCATCATTAACATGCACCTGTTTGTTGCAGATGTCCTGCTTCAAACTTGGCCAGGTTTCAGCAGTTGTTTAAGTGGCAAAGCAATGGGGCTCTGCAGTCCAGCCTTCTGGTGCCGGAATATTCCACTCTGACAAAAAACCTGGAGCTTCTCACATCTTTTTACCATCACAGGCATCAAGGGAAGACTGATAAAATGTTTTTTAATGAAATGTGCTGTGTGTCATTGCACAGTGTGTGTGTAATAGCTTTTGTATGGCTACAGCTTGGCGTAGTGCACTACTTGGAGTGTTGATGGAACAATAAAGGCCCTGCCATCTCATTCTCTGATTGATTTCCTGGGTCATTGATATGAGCACAATTGTGCAATTATACGTTCACTTATGCTCTAAGCTTAGGGGTATGTGTGTGTGTGTGTATGCAATGAGTTGTGACAGAATGAGAAGCAGGGGATAGAGTTATTACTCTGAGATAATTTGAAGCATTGGAGGCCAAATTTGAAACTAAAATGCATCTTCACCAGGAAGTGGTTTCAGTGATCATCCAGCCCTTACACATTACCTCACGCTCCCCACTGCTTAGAGCGTGTACATGCACACACAACATGCACACACATTAGCATTTCTGAGCTTTATAAATTTAAATTTGTAAAACCTTAGATATAACGTGGCGTTCATTTCAATACCGACAGAGACGTATTAGAGTTGCAATAGATAAATTACACACACGAAGCTAAACCATTCTGTAAACGTGACATTCTCTATACAACATTCTCTGTCTACACCCAACAGTGGTGCAAAATGTTTCTTGGGTGTGTGTGCGTGTGTGTGCGTGTGTGTGCGTGTGCATTTGAGAGTGATTCGGTGTATTTACACATATTTGTAAGCGTTTTTAACTGTGCGAGTACGTGCACTTCTCTGTGTGTGCGCGTGCGGGTACGTGCACTTCCCTGCGTGTGCGCGTGCGGGTACGTGCACTTCCCTGCGTGTGCGCGTGCGGGTACGTGCACTTCCCTGCGTGTGCGCGTGCGGGTACGTGCACTTCCCTGCGTGTGCGGGTACGTGCACTTCCCCTTGTGTGCGCGTGCGGGTACGTGCGTGAGGGACAGTAATCCGCCGGTGCAGCTGCCTACCTCCCTGCTCTTGGATTGGACAGAAAGAGAGAAGGGGATTTGGGTGCTCAAGCTGATCCTTCACACAAAAGCAGAGGACTAATCAGCTTCCTCTCTCATCTGGGCTGAACCAGGCCTCTGTGGGAGCGCCACGTCAGGCCTCCAGCAGCAGCACCATCCTGCCAGGCCTAATCTAGCAGCCACTACATGCTGCGTGGCCATACTGCTCTAAAGTAGCACCGCAGTGACGGACGCTCTTCTGCACATTTACCATTTTCATGGGTTAATTCTTTGTTGGTTGTGTGTGGGTAATATGTGAATGCTGCTAATGTAGCGGCACTGGAGATATTTTTCTGTTTCTGTTTGGCTTGACTAGAATTGTGGGTTCATACCATTCACTAGTACTATTCACTAGTACCATTCCCTAGGACTATTCCCTAGGACCATTCCCTAGGACTATTCCCTAGGACCATTCCCTAGGACCATTCCTTAGGACTATTCCCTAGGACTATTCCCTAGGACCATTCACTAGTACCATTCACTAGTACCATTCCCTAGGACTATTCCCTAGGACCATTCCCTAGGACTATTCCCTAGGACCATTCCCTAGGACCATTCCTTAGGACTATTCCCTAGGACTATTCCCTAGGACCATTCCCTAGGACTATTCCCTAGGACCATTCCCTGGGTGTCTCTTCATTAAAACTGTATTGACTGCTTACTTTCTACTGGAGAAAACATGTTAGGGGCACTTGGTAAAAAATCATATATCAAAGAATTTATTTAAACATGTTTGTTTAAATGAAACAGTTTTGAAGTCTTAATCTCCATCATATCCAGAGTTTCCTTTCACCAAACTAACTTTGTCATTTGTTTAAGTTGCCTTATCCCAGCAACCCTAACCAACAATAGTCCATGGCTTTCGTGCGGGGGAAGGGGAAAAGATCCTTTCATGACTATGATGGACTTCAATTTTAATCAATGGCATGTCTCACAAAAGCAATCCACTTTGGTCACAGAGTGTAAAAGCTTCTTTTATTCCTCTCTCTCGCCTTTCATCACCAACTGACCTGGCAGACTGGCAGAATATTACCCAGCATTAAAATGCAGTAGGCGCCGCACTAGGGCAACTCTTGGTGAATTTAAAAACAGGTTCACATATGCAGCAAGTGGATGAACTGCCTGGGGACATCTCACGGCTGCACGATGAAAATACAGGAAAATCCTTTATATTTTGGGATTTTAAGATTTCAATTTAATCCCCTGTAAAATATTTTTTACCAGCTTCTCCATGGAACTACTAATGCTTCACATTTCTCTTAAGATCTGCCATGTTGATGATGGCCATGTGCAACCGTGATACACCTAGTAAGGAGCTCACACTCCACTGGAGTTGCTGCCATCAGTTCTTGCCTTGTGTGCCTATGTTCAGAAGCAGCCCAATGCATTCATAAGCTGTTCTGCTCTGATGCATCGCACAGGGGGGAAAAAAAAGACTTCACTTGAATGATGCTATAGAAAGAACCATTCCTGTTGAGTTTCTTCTTACATAAACAGAAAATGATGACATCTATTGATTTTTAAATAAAACATTACATAATGTGAGTGTATAAGAACCTTTCTTTCTCATATAAGAATCTGTTTTGTAACAATACCCATCAGTTTGTTTATTGTATGAGTTAGTATTTCCAGCATATGACTTATTGTAATGTGCATGTTGCTGTGGCATCTGTTTCAGTCAAGTAAACCATTTGTTTAAGCCAGCATACAAAATGTGCTGTGCCTAATGAAGTGATCATGCCATGCAAATAATATTAATAGTATAGGAATCGTATACTGCAGTTTGTCGAACAGGCTGAAAAAAATATATATTAGATAGAAAAAATCTAAAATTGCAGAATTGCAGAATTCTTGGCAAAAGTGTTATAAAGACCACAATCATTAAAGAAGAAAGAGATCTGAGCCAGAATGCTCACACCTGTGTGCTCCCATGATCTCAATGACAATATTCCCATTATCCAATTTATACCAATAATATCCATGACTGTTTAATAACAATAATAGGGTTGTTGTTGTATAGTTGTTGTAGAGTTGACTACTCAACAACTCTACATAATGAGAAAAGATAATGAATCTGTGTAATTTGTTAAGGTTCTGGCTCGTACAGTAAAACAACAGGACAATCTGACTTCAGGAAAGCAAATGGCAGCTTGTGTGGTGCTGCATGATTAGGTTTAAGTTTAGGATTAAGCTTAGGTTTAAGTTTAGGTTTAAGTTTAGGTTTATGGTTAACACTTGGCAACAAAACTGGACTTTTTTTTCATAAGGTGGCCCTTGCAGTATGTTTTACGCTGAATTTTAATCGGTAAGTTTTTTTCTGTCATGTAATGGTTAGGGTTTTTTTAAGTGTGTGAATTTTACATTAATTATATTCACTGAATACTTCGAAAGATCACTTTCTCAGAGGCGCCTGTCCAGCAGCGTGTAGGATCTGCTTCAGAACTGCAGCAAAACTGGTCTTCAGCCTTGCAGCAATTTGTTGTGGTATTCATTCCTCTAGCTGTTGATATTGTTATGCAGAAATCATGGCCTATGCAGACAGGACAGCTTGTCACAGTTGCTGCAAATTAGATGGAGGTACTGACATGCTCTGTACAGCCTGTTCTACCTTGTGCCAGAGATGCTCTATAGGATTAAGATCTGGGGACTGTGGAGGCCTGGAACCAATCTATGACTATATGACTGTGCGACAGCTTGGTGCATTGTCCAGCAGAAAGTGTCCTTCTGCCACAGAGTAAATGGCTGCAAAGGAGGGACGAACTTGGTCGTCCACGATGCTCAGGTAAGTCCTACTGTCCAAATGTTTGCCAAGTAAGCATTCCCCACATAATTACTCCTCCTCCATCAGCCTGAAACGTTTACACCTGACCTGAAGGGCTGACCTGATGCTGATTTGTGACACTCCAATCAGCATGGTGCAGTAGAAATCTGGACTCATCTGATCCGGCAATATTTTTCTCAAGATGGTTGTCTGCTGTTGTAGCCCACCTGTGCTGATGAGTTGTGCATTTGGACGTGTTTGTTTGATCACCAGCGTTGCATGCAGCTTTCGTTGGTATGTTGTTAACATTCGCAGGACCCCCTTTCACTGGATGCTTTTTCCTCAACATTCTTCGTAAAACTCGTTGACGCTGTTGCACGAACAACGTTGCATGAGAAATGCCCAGAAGGTTGGCAGCTTTTGAAGTTCTGGCATCGTCTTGTTGAGCACGGATGACCACGCCTCGTTCAGAGCTGCTCAGATCCCATTCTTCTGTGGACCAAACTGAAACTGATCCATGGAAAACTTTTTCAGACCAAATTTAAACTCAAGAATGGGCAATGAACACGACAGTGCGATTGTGGCGTATTACCCCTGGACATATAGGTACACCGTATTCATGCATTAATGCTCTAACCATCAGATTTAATGATTGTTTTTACCTGCAAGCAGTATGCGTTATTAAGAAGATGATTTTTATCAATCGGTCCACTTTCACACTCATTGAATTTTAAAATTTCAAATAAAGTTTTGGTAGAATGACTAATGTGCTGCTATACCTTCTCACTTCTGATACGGTTTCCTTTCAGCGATCTGTTTTGCCATTCTGTGCACAGAAAGCCTACACAGAGCAGCCATTGTACTGTTGCTTCTTATGTTACTCAAGGAAAAAGTCTGTACTGTAGGGCAAACTCTAGTCTGTGAACTTCTGGAAGATTCTTGTCCTATGCCTGTGAAAACTTGTTCTAACCTCAACACAAACTGCCATTTGTTATCAACATTTTTAAATGTGTGCTATTCCTGTGGCCATGATACTTGTTTGTATTTATATATTGTTGTTGCTTATGCATATGGTCATTCTGGGGTTGCAAACGATATGGATTTGGATTCAGATGAATCAAACACATAGGACCTTTTTTATCTATCTAGTATCATTCATATTTGGAGTATTGTCAATTCTTTACCAGTTTTTACCATACAATTGTAGCCTTATAACATTATCCATCAAACTGTAATATGCTATTTGTGTAACTAGCATTTGTGTAACTAGCATTATGACCCCATCTGTGTTACTTGAAACATTCATGACAAGATGTCAGCTTTCTAAATCATGTTGCATAATGCAAAGTTAAATGGCTAACCCTGATTAAATAAAACAATAAATATAACCTTGTTTAGACAATGTAGTGACATCAAGTTCCAAAATTCCCAGCTATATGTTGTTAGCAATTGTTTTTTTTATTTTATTTTATGCAAAATAGTTTTAAGCTAGAGATTTAGCTAGAAGCAGTCCAGCATGGGACCATAACGAAAGAGCTGATGTGCAGTATCTGTTAACACTGATCATGGTCATGCAATAATATACTTGTACATTCTGTGTATTACTGAACCTTTTTGCAAAAGTATGTCTGAGACTGCCACACATTTGTGCATACAGTATATTGGATATAACGACTGTGTAATGTTTATTAGGGAGAATCTCATTGTGTCGGTACATGTATTGGTTTAGAAGTGAAAATGATTCTTGGAACCATGGTATGTTTTTTTTTCCTGCGTGAAAATGTCGCAATCATCTTCACTGCTGTTTTTTTTTGCTGCTTTTGGGTTATTCAGATGAGAATAAATTGCAGTGTTGCAGAGTTTGCATCATAATGTTTGTGCTTCTTTCAGCAAGTGTCTCCTTGGAACATACCGACAAATATTTTGAAGACTTGCATATTAGACATTATTACCAAGAATAAATTGATACGAGGGACACAAGATATGAGAGTGCTGGGTTAGAATGCCACATCACAAGGAGTAAGTGCAGGAAGAAACGTGAGAAGCTTTACCACAGCTATATTTGAGCAAACAGTACAGTCAGAAATTCCCACTGCATGCACAGACTACACAAGTGAACAAAGACCCACAAGCAACAAATGATGGAGAAATATGAAATAGTGCAAGGTATCTTCACAGTCTGCTCCCCCCCCCAAAGACTACACATTGCTTGTTTTCAGTTGTTGAGCTAGTTAGGGAACTGAATCTTCCAGGTACTATGCAATACCCAGGTGAGATTTCAGCAGAGTTCCAATGTGGTGTATAGTGCACTGACAGTGGAGACATGCTGGCTCCAGACTTTGCCACTCAAGTTGCTACCCATAGATGTAGATATGTGCATTATATGTATGTGAAGGGTTTATGTGTGGGGCACTGAAAGCCTCTTCAAGTTGAATAACACATTTCATTGCTTATATAGTGAACTGTCAATTAAGGCTTTGAGAAAGGCTTCGACTTGCTTTGCGGACAAACCCAATTTTTGATCTCTAACACTGGCTTAGTGATTTCTCCAAACTGCATGACTTTTTTACATTTTGAGTTTTTTCACATCTTACTGTGAATGCTTATTTTTTTCCCCTCCATGGGAAATCTCAACTCCTGACCTACTAACAACACTGAACTGCAACAGCAGACCCGGAGACATGAGCGCCGGGGGACACTGCCCTCGCTGCCAATGGAGGTGCCCTATCTGATTATTTATTTATTTATTTATCTTTCCTTTTTTCTTTTTTGAGAGATCGTGCAGCAGCTTTGAACACCGTGAGTCAGCACCTCCGCTAGTGCGGCCCGCTTCCAGCAGCTAATGAACGTCTCGGGTGTGCACAGGGCCAACCTTGCCGAGTCGGATCTTCACCTGCCCATGACACCCGGGCCCAAGAGAACCACCTCCACACAGAGGAGCAGAAAGTGGGAGAGCAAACCTCAGCACACAACCTTCTCTATGGCTTTGGCAGAGAGAAACTGTCAGGTTTCTTTGCCAAGGTGAGCAGAAGGACAGACGTGAGCAGTAGTGTCAGCTCGCACAGTTCTGACATGTGGCCTGCGGGTGGTTGACCACGTCTGGACCGGGGCTGACCAGAACTCTCCCCTGGGTCAGAGTGGAGGGATTCCTGACCACCAGGTGGTGGGATTGTCCGGTTGTTAGGTCTGCATGCATGACTTCCTCTGTGATGGGTATCTGGAGTGATCTACTCAAGGTGATAGCCCTGTGTTGCTGTTCATTGTGAAGGTAATTCTTCTTCTGACACGACCTAAATAAAACAACAACCGAGTGGAAACAAAAAGATTTACATCCCTCTACCCTGTAGCTGTCAGTGCATGTGCAGCTTCGATGGAGGTGCCAGTGTTTATGGAGACACAATGAGGAATGTGGGTCTTTGTAAAATGGTCTGTTTGTATGATCAGTGTGAAGCACCCGTCTGAATAACGCTCTAACACAAAACACAGAAGTTCAACGTACAAGTACCCATGAAACTTTTGAGATTTTAGATTTAGGCTTTTCCATTTTTTCAGTAAATAGGTTTCAGACTCAAGTTCTTTGATTATTGTTTATATTACCAAAAGCCCACATAAGTTAGGTTTCTCAACATCTGAAGGAGCACAATGGATGCTAATTTCAGACAATCAAGAGTTCTTGAAGGTTAGAGATGTATGATTTAAAAGCAGTGTCTTCCAACCAGGACAGATGTGCATACTTTATTTCAATGTTTTTTGCTAATCAGATTATACATCTCTAACCTTCAAGAACTCTTGATTATTGTTTATATTACCAAAAGCCCACATAAGTTAGGTTTCTCAACATCTGAAGGAGCACAATGGATGCTAATTTCAGACAATCAAGAGTTCTTGAAGGTTAGAGATGTATAATCTGATTAGCAAAAAACATTGAAATAAAGTATGCACATCTGTCCTGGTTGGAAGACACTGCTTTTAAATCATACATACATCTTTTACAGCTCCAGTGAACTTAACTGGCTAATGGTCTCCATCATTCAGCAGCCTGCGTTTCAGGCTAACACAGTCTGAGGTCCTGCTCTGTGTAGTGCTATGCCAGAGATTGCATTAATATTTAATACTGCGCAGTCACACTTTGCTAAATTAAGAAGCAATCCAAAAGTGCACCAATATAAAGCTGCACATGTGATCAGCGATCAGGACTATTTTAAACTTGCTCTTGTTTTTGAGGAACTGACCTGTAGAACTCATGTGGATTTGTTTGCTTTTTCTGTCAGACCTTCAGGTGTGTTTGGAGTAAAATGTGACCCTGAATCAGCCTCCTCCGTCTGCCTACCAATTTGTGTGGGGTGTCAGTGTCTTGTGGTCTGTTAGCTAGGACCCTGCTCGGTCTTAATGATGTGCGTTTTGTGTGCGCCTGGGTGCAGACTCACTGTCACACTCCTCTTACACACACAGCCCCCCCTCCTCCTCCTCCCTTGAGGAAGGGAGGGAGTATTTTGGATGCTGAGACTGTTTCTCATTCTTTGTGTGACTGCATGGGTGAAGCTCGCTCCAGTGAGGCCTTTACCCGAGAGCCTTCCATCAGGGTTGGGGACTGCAGGCAATCAACTGCTAATAAATATTTCATTTTTGAAGGTTTGTGAATGGAGTCTTTTCTGCTGTGCATGTCTCATGTGCTTCTATTTATCTATAAAGACAAGATATAGAATGACTCACTAGCTGTGTTTTCAAGCAATATAAAAGTTCTCAAGCAAAGTGTACTGAAATCCACTTTATTTATCCACCTATTTATTTAATTTACCATACCAACATGATTTTGATTTTCCTAATTACCAAGATCTCCAATATAAATAAATATTCTATGCAGCAAAATCTTTTCTTTGCTCAGACCACCCACAGTTTCTAGAGTCAGCAAAGAAGCTCTACGCCTACAACTTATAAGGCTACCTCACCACCTGTATTCACAGCTGCAGGGTAAGACGGACAATGGAAACGAGTTCTGATAGCACTGTACTTAACAGCTCTCCAAGCAACAGCAGAGGGACGTACCTTTAAGGTTAATCGTCTTGTCATTTCACAAATGGGTAGTGCAGCACAGGGAACGACTGTGAGTCGTTGCTGCACTGTCATTAGATCGGACGCTGGCCTGCTGAAATGGACATCGCATTAGCCTTTCACTGCGGTTCAGGTCCAGCTGAGCTCACTCTCTTAATTGCAGTTTAAATATAGCCGTGGTGTTTGGGATGGATGGCTGGACAGAAGAGAGCAGTAGTAATAACAAATACCTGATGAGCGGTAGAAGCAACAGGGTGAGAGGTTAATCGAGTCTTTAATCCAGCAGCTGTTAAAATGCTACAGCAGTTCTTTTTGAGGATCCCTTTCTAGATTAGATTAAAATGTACTTTACTGTGACCTTGACCTGGCAATTTGTCAAGGCAGTTTAATCACAAGGACATGTGTAAGATGTACGGTTACATGTCATTCGACATTTACAAATACATCACATTTAAAAATAGATAAATATATTACAGAAGGCAAATTACAATAATGATCAAAAACAGCAACATATTCAATGAGGCCCAAGTGGATTGTCCTATTTTATACATACAGATAATGTGTTAATGTTTAAAGTTTTAATTTAAGGCAGATGTTGAAAGCTTTGTTTAGAATGACTATAGATTTAGACGATGAGGTTGCAGGTGTATTCTTGCTGATACAGCCTGTCATGTATATGGAGAAAAATGTAGAACTGACATTTTGGAAATACCTCTCTGATAATTCTGAGAATAATACGTTCTGCATCATTTTCACACATGCACAGTACACTCGGGACAAAGAAACCACTATGCTAAAACATTTCTCGTTTTAATACTATTGTCCTGTTTTTGAATAACTACCTACAGAATGTTTGGTCTACACTTAGGCATTTTGATAGCTTGTGATATGTGATACCCTGCTGATTGCGGTAATACACACATTTTCACTGTCAAATTAAGGTTTGCACAAGAGGAAAATGACCAGGAAATGAGAAAAATTAAAGACATGGGAAGAGACAGCAAGAGGATGAATGCGTGCGTGGCTGTGTTAAATGACAAGGGGGAGGCAAGCGGGAGGAAAAATCTCATTTCGCGTGTTTCTCTTCATTCATTAGCGAAATCAGCGGTTAAGGAGCGCTGGGAGCAGCCAGCGCAGAGCACTTGTCTGCGCGCGAGTACCGAGCAGCAGAGTGTGGCTCTGCGAGATCAGGCAGCGAGGCATCGCAACCCCCAGACACACGTGCGCACGCACGCACGCACGCACGCACACATACGCGCGCGCGCACACCATCCCTGCGAGCAGCTGAGTTATTAGCGCTGCCGTTCACCGCCTCCGCAGAGGCTACGCAGCATGACGCGTGTTCTAGTAAACGCTAATAGTGGAGGTGGCTAATTTCATCGCGGCGATGTCAACATGACGCAGACTCACCGCACAGTCGCCAAGGTCAAGTGCAGCTGAAAGACACTAAAGCACCAGCGCTGAAGGTTGCTGGAGTTGTTTTTTTTTATGGAAAAGAACAATTCCAGTATTACTATGTGTTAAACGCTTTTATAGGGCTGGTATAAGGTTGCATAGCCTGAATGTATTTGTAGAGAGCCTTGTAAGATTATTCTTCAGTGCAGTCTTTGATTTCAAGAAATATAGTCTTAAATTGTTTTGCACTATTAATTTTCCTATTGCAGAAAAAAAATAAAAGCCATTTAACATGCTGATCTGTATGAAATGGTGCATGTGGTGTCGTATGTTTGCTGTCACTCATTTAGCCTTTGGTCAGAGAGGAACTACAATGCACCAGAATCCATAGTGTTGGTGGCATGAAATGACTCACAGAAGAAAAAGGACTTCTGACACAAGGCGAGAGGTTATTGGAGTGTAGCAGCAGAATCAACCCCACTAGATTCTCCCCTCACTGACCATGAAAAACAAGGAGCCATTTTTCTACATGTTGTCCATAACAATCACATTTTCTTTCTTTTCTGATCTTAGGTAATTTAAAAGTGTATTTATATAAACACAACAGTTGCATTTCAGCTGTCTAAATTCCCATTAAAATAAGAGGCTTTGGTTCATTGTCACTGTTTCTCATCATTCTCATTGTCATCTTTTCAAACCCTCAAATACTCTTTAGGTTTGAAAGCATATTACATATATATACATATTACATCCTCTTGTTAGAGAGGGAGAACCAGCAGTTGTTTTGTATCACAACTTGGACAATCACGAGGAGCAGAAAGAGAGCGTGTGTGAGCTCCTCTACCAGCCCTGAGACAGACTGCAGGCCGGAACCAGAGGGCTCACAGCAGCCCTGCCACCCCTCCCACTGCTGCCACCACCCCTCCCACTGCAGCCACCCCTCCAACTGCTGCCTCCCCTCCCACTGCTGCCACCCCTCCAACTGCTGCCACCACCCCTCCCACTGCTGCCTCCCCTCCCACTGCTGCCACCACCCCTCCAACTGCTGCCACCCCCCTCCAACTGCTGCCAAAACCCCTCCCACTGCTGCCACCACCCCTCCCACTGCTGCCACCCTTCCAACTGCTGCCACCCTTCCAACTGCTGCCACCCCTCCCACTGCCACCACCCCTCCCACTGCCGCCACCCCTCCCACTGCTGCCGCCACCCCTCCCACTGCTGCCACCCCCCCTCCCACTGCTGCCACCCCTCCCACTGCTGCCACCCCCCATCACTGCTGCCACCCCCCCTCCCACTGCTGTGCTTTTCTCAGCTTTCAACATCCGCTCAAAGTTTGAGGCTGCCAGGGCTCCAAAGCGGCAACCCAATATAAAACGTGTGCACTGATGAATCTGTGAGGCGTGTTCAAGCAATGTTTAGTCTTATCAGTCATGCACAATTTACAAGTCCTCACTCATTTCACGTCTTAGTGACGGAAGTCATTGGCTGCGTCCAGTCAGCTCTGACTCACCAACATTTTCATACGATCACATGAAACACCCTTTTCAAATTCACATTTGTGTAGATCAATGACTGTGAAATCACTGACTGTGCCATGACTACGCTCTCAGTCCCAACTGATGTCTAACTGACGCTGTTCATTTTCCGGCAGTGTGCCAACTCATTGCTTTACACTTACACATGCATTGGTATCGACTGTTTAATGTCGCATCCTCTGCTGTACATCCTTCCTGAATGCTAATGGAAAGTGTTTGATGCTCTCTGGTACTGGTGCATTTCTGAACAGGCTACACATCAGCCATATTATACTTTGTGGACACCAACACACTTTCCAATTCACCTCACATTTCTTTGTTTGGACAAATGTGCTAATCTCTCCTGGATTCCTCTCAGCTGCACAATAGCACGGCTACGTCAAACGGCTTTAACACTGTGACGCTGGTTCCCACACAGCTGCTCATACTTTCACACGGACATCCACGCTCACCAGCAGCATGCAGTCTGTATTAAGTGCTGAGGCCACGCAATTGTCATGGGATATGTCACATATAGCTGTATTTATTGTGACAGCTAAATTACATCCTTGCAGTGCAGTCATTCTTCACAGTGGTCCACAATGTAGCAGGAATGCAACGCACATGCACGAGCACACACACGCACACACACACACACACACACACACACACACATTGTTACAGAGGCTCTCTCTTGGGTGGGTTTGCTCCCCCTCTCGTTGTTTACCACCAAACTGTCCTTACACCTCTTTCATTCCTGTCTCGTTAGCCCTGTGTGTGTGTATGTGTGTATATAAATATATATATATTCCTTTTCACTTTACATATCTGCTTGTAAAGATTTGCTGCCGTATAGAACCACGAGTCAGTCAGAATTGCATCGTGCTAGATCGTCTGTAGCTACTTGTTCCCTTGTTGCCCTTGCATTGCCCGTGTTTGCCCCGGTCTCCCTGGTTGCTTCAGGATTATGAATTCGCCCAGTTCCTTTCTGTCTTCTTGTTTGTTAGTCTGTTTTGATGACATCTGGTATATATACAATCTATATTGACAATGCGTGTCGTTGTCAGAATCAAGGTGCATTGCAGGGATGCCGCATCAAAAAGTGGCATCTCCCTGTTTCATACTTGTGTATGTATGTGTGTGTGTGTGTGTGTGTGCATGGGGATGTATTTAGCTCTATGTGGGGACCAAATGTTCCATCATGACATGCCTCCTTTAATATTAGGAAAACCTGAAATCTTGACCAATGTGTAGATTTGGACATTTAATTGGTCCTCACAAATGAAGTATTTATTTATTGGTTTAATTTTAAGTGCAAGTGCACGCATAGCATTATTTAGCTAATGGAATCTACATGTCAATGTTAATACCCCATAAAGAGTGTAATGTCAGATTGTGTGTGACTATATTGAGCTTTGGGGTGATCTGCAACCAACATAGCAGCTGCACTCAGAGATTAGAGCAGTGAGGGAATGACATAGGTCCGTACAGAACCACAGTGAGCCACAGGTCCAAACAGAACCACAGTGAGACACAGGTCCGTACACAACCACAGTGAGACACACAGGTCCATACAGAACCACAGTGAGGCACACAGGTCCATACAGAACCACAGTGAGACACACAGGTCCGTACAGAACCACAGTGAGACACAGGTCTGTACAGAACCACAGTGAGCCACACAGGTCTGTACAGAACCACAGTGAGCCACACAGGTCCGTACAGAACCACAGTGAGCCACTTTGTTCCGACTGTCCATTAGTGTAATTATTAAAAAAATAGCCCATAAGGAGAGATGGAGCACAATGTGAGAGTTTAAAAACAGGATAGAGCACATTTACAGCGTACTTCTGGACCTTATCTACAGTATTACATAATCTAGGAAGATCATTTTTAAATCTTTCAAGAAATAAAGGTTTGAGGCATTAAACAAAATCAGTGCAGAGTATAAGCTTGGAGTAAAAATATGTAGATGAACATAATCTTAGCAAAATTACAGTATATATATATATATATATATATATATATATATATATACACACACACACACACACACACATATATATATATATACACACACACACGCATATAGTTTTTTGGTTTTTTTTTTACAGTGGAGAAAATTTTGAAAAAGATCTTAAACAACTGCCTCAGTACTAGTAATCCAATGATCAGTCATTTCCCTCTGACACTCAGCTGACCAGCCCTACGGAGCATTATGGGTAATAGTGTTTCAGTGAGTAATGGGGTGTGTTAGGCCCTTGACATGTGTTTGTGTTTGCTCATCACACATGTAGTGACATACTGTCAACACACTCGTCATCCTCCCAAGCAGTCGATGAGAAACTTTACCAGTGATTTGTCTGATTATTTGGATGCCATGAAGGGTTTATTTTATCTGAATCTACTTCCTGCCATGGTCCTGCTGGAAATGATGTGTGTTCATTCTCAGTCAGTGAGATGTCCTCATGGAGTGGGAAGGAAAAAAATCAGCAAAACTTCGATGGTGGATAAAAAAAACTGTCACAATTCTGGGGTTATGCAAAGGACGACCACATCTCCTTCACCACCTGAGTTCTTGTATACCTGTTTGCGTGAGCTTGTTGTTAGTGCCGTTACTGAAAAACCACAGGAAGCCACAGCTTCCTGTTTCTAACTGACACATATCGAAAAGAGGAATCATTTTATAATGTCAGTCAATTACAGGTTAAGGATAAACAGACTTACCTTATTTAGAACGGCTGGGAATCGAAGGGCAAATATATTATTGTCTCTACGTTTCTTATACCATACTAGAGTTATAGGTTCAGGAGGGAAAATGGTTCAGTACTGATAACCACAAAACACATAAATCTCTCAAACTTCCTAATGTAAGGACCAGTCTCATTAGGCCTTTTGGGGATGTAGACACCTTCATACAAAACATGTACAACACGGAGGGACTCTGACCAAACAAAGACGAGCAACGAAGACCACTTCCACACACACACTAAATGCTTTCACATTAACAAGACACATTAAGAAACGAGACAAGAGACAAGTGAGACGAATGGCACAGATGAACACACACAGAACCACACCCACGACACAAGGGGCACTTTCTCCTGGACCGAGGGGTGGGGCCAGAGCAGGAAGTCCAGGAGCACTCGCTCATCATAGGACAGGGGGAGACAGACACAGTCACAGGGCCCAACAAGAGGTTGGGCAAAAACACAGGGACAGGGATACACACTGGGACATTGGCAGGTACAAACACAAATGCCACAGGTGCCATGTGGGAACTCCCACGCCCTTCTGGGGCCACAGCCCTACAGGTGCAGCCATCTGCTGAGGTCCCCTGTGACTCGAGGTGGCCCCCCTGAAACGAGCACCAGTCCTGGGTCCAACAGGAGGGCCTTCACCAGCCTAGGGTGCCGCTGGGGAACACGCACTAGTCCTCCAGTGGTGGAATGGTGCTTCCTCGCCGCTGGGCGAGGTGCCCTGGGAGGCTGTTCAAGGAGGGAGTCGAACTTCACCTCCTTGGCCTCCATCCCCCCCCCCCCCCCCCCGAGGAGGAGGCGAATCTCTCCATCTCGGTGTCCTCTGGTGAGTAGGCCTCTGGGATCTCCATAGTACTCCCCCAGTCCAAGGAAAGGGAACACTCCCCTGGCAGTAAAGCACCCTCCTCCGGCAGCTCCAGGTAGGAGGGATCCGGTGGAGGATCCAGAGGAATCCCCTCGAGAGAACACGGACGCCTGCGGACCAGGCTGCTTCCCCAGGTAGACCTCCATCTCCTGAGAGCTCTCAGACGGCTGTGGACTGGCCTCCTTCTCCGAGTACCCCACTGTCTCAGGGGAGGACGAGCAGTCGTGCCAGTCCTGGTCTGGTGGCCGCTCCTTATCAGAGTCTGGGGGAGGGGGGGGGGGTGCTGTTATCCCCCAGGAGGAGCTGTGAGGCAGAGGAGAAGAACCCCTCGCTGGCTGGCTAGCTTCCTCTCTGGACACCTAAAGAAGCTAGCCAGCCTCTCATCTTCCTCTGCACAAAAGCAGTTCCGCAAATATTCAGTGAACTCAGGAAGGATAATCCGATCCTCCTCTCCCGAGGCAGTGGCTTCGGCAGCAGCAGGCACAGTGGGCAGCGCGAGGCAGCGCGAGGCAGAGCCTGGCCCCTTTTCCCACCCAGCTTACCTTTAGGCATCCGGTTCCGGCTGGAATCCTGTAACGTTGCGAGGGTGAGGCAGGATGCCGAGGCGAGAGCAGCGTAAATAAAACAGTTCATTATATTTAGTGCGACACAGAGGGACTCTGACCAAAGCAAAGATGAGCAATGAACACAACGTGGAGACACACTGAATATTAACAAGACACAAATGGAACGTATGGCACAAACGAGACAGGAGACAGGTGAGCGGAACACACACACACCTACGAACACACACACCCAACACACATTTTATGGTATGTATTTGCATTTAACAAAAAAAAAAAGATTAAGTGTGTTGGGGATTTCTTAACAAGAACCCAGTCTATTGATTCAAATTTTAAAATGTGACAGATCAATATTAGAGATACTCAGTGACATTTAAATCTGTCAATCCATGGTCACCAGAGATGCTCATGAAAAGTTCAGGGGACAAACAGTGTCATTCTACCTAGTTACGTCCATATCACCCAGTTATGGTTTTGGTGCATGAGTGTCCAACTCTTCTTGATTTACTTCCCAAAGTTATCACGTACAATTCTAGACAAAGTTTATGCAATAATGTAAATATTTGGAATACCTCTTCTGACGTCCCTTCCTTCATACGATACACAGTAGTGACCAATCAGTGCATTGCTTCATCTTAAAATGGCAAGGACTGTCTTAGATGAACTTGTGATACTTTTCAAGTTTATGCTTTACATTATAATTGAATTGTATTCTTGTAGCAACAATTCGTGGACTGTGAATAGGTGACTGTTACATGTTACTTCAAATGTAAGATAACACAGCTCTGGTTAAAATCTTATCTGCAGAGAACGTATCACCTATTTAAATTGCATTAGTACCATCTGAAGGCTGTAAGACATTGTGAAAGGTCATTAGTCGCTTAGTAACACTGTATTATCGCCATTCCCCCATACGTCTGTCCCTGTTAATTGCCTCCATAGGCAACTCTTCCAGCATATCTACCCTCTCCTGAATCTTAAAAAGTCCGATAAATGCTTTGCATGGCTGCTGACTAATGCGTCTCCTTTAAAACTCATTTTCTCTGTGGCATAAAAAGTAATAGAAGGTTGTGCCGTGTCCGTGTCAGTTTACACACATTTTGAGATGAGAATTATCAGAGCACATGGTGGACAGCTGCTTCTTTAAGGGTTGCAAATCGACTCAGTGGCATCACTAATACGTTTTCCATCTGCCAGACTAAGCTATGGTGTAAATACCCCTAGGTTGCTCAGGCAGAGTGTCTGTGAAGCTTTAAGAACAGCACGAGTGTGGAGGCCTGATAAAGAGCATTTGTAAATGTATATTGGTGCCTGGCTTACAATATGGCAACAGACAAAGTCTTACTAAGAAAACTGCCTTATTTAGGGTTAGTTCTGTGAGCACAATCCTGGCTAATTTCTTGTGATGTTTCAATGTGTTTCTTAGCTGTTGAGTGTGCATGTGTATTCATGTGAGCATCATAGGGAGAGTGTGAGAGAGAAAGAGAAAAAGAAATAAATAAATCATCGCTTAATTTTTCTACCCCATGCTGATACTCTGCTCACACAGTGCACAAGGTGGCGTGCAACAGCACTGGCACACTGACAGTACAGCTCGTTCCCACTGTGAGATCTAGACATTCGCCAAATGTGCGTGGCACATCCTTCCACACTACGTCCTGCACAAAAGCGCAACACACAGCCACACGCCACCAGCCTCATGGCCCTCACCACAGCCAAAGTAGGCGAGGTGCCAGGAAGATGACTGGCAGAAGGTTGGAGACTGGTGAGCTTTGCCAGCTGTTTACTCTCCACACCTCCATGGCGGACCCACCAGCAGCGCTGAGGCTAGTGGCTGTGGGAGTGACCGCCTTCTCAAATGCACTTATTACGGGGCAGAGGGAACCCTGATGCACAGTGGTGTAGGGGAAATGTATATTTTATTCACTTACAACCCTGACCTTTCCCCAGCCTCCCAGGAACTCAGCAGTGCCAACCTTTGTTTGTCAGGGAAAAGGCGAGTTCCTATAGCCCTTAGCAGCCAGCCCGGTGTACCACGTGTGAGGTGGTGGACCAGTTAACTCCGCATGTGCATTGCTTGGGTGCATGAGGGTAAAAGGTTAACAGGCAGGATAAGGAGGTGAGCATTGTGGGGAGGAGATCGTCTGGAAGGACGTTTTTCCCGAGCAGAGCTCATCTGTGGTACAGCAGTCAAAGTGAGCAGATCGTTCTGCCATCTGTGCTGATAGTGGATTTTAAGGAGTTTAATAAGTGAGGATGTTAGCATAGGTCAAGAGTGTATGTGCGCTTCCATATGGTTAGAGTGCAGTGTGTGTGTGTGTCCGTGTAGGTGCTTTGAACAGTTGCAGTTATTTCTGAATCAAGAAAAGGAGACACATGAAGAGTCCCCACATCACAAGGAGAAAGAGTGATGATATCAAGGAATTGGGAGGGGGTGTGTGTGTGTGTGTGTGTGTGTGTGTGTGATGGTGTGTGAGTGTATTTGTGTGTGTGAAAACAGTTGATTGCTGATAAGAAGTATAGCTATAAGAAGGAGTCTGAGCCTGAGTCTGAGTTGATAGAAATATCAACAAAGCTGATGGCGGGTTGAAGGAAGATTTCATATGACCGAGCATGAACAAGACGTGGGAACAGAGAGGGAGAGAGCATGAAGGAGACGGAGAGATGAAATAAGTTAAAGTGCTCATGGAGAAGATGGTGGACTAAGATGATAATTCAGTCTATTGCTAATTCATGGAATGACTCTAGGAACCTCCACACAGGCGCTGTGTACACAGAAACCCTGTCGCTGGCTTTTGCCTACCTGATAAAAAGTACAAATGTGTGCATCTCTGAAGAGCTGCAAGGCTCCTACCTTGTCTCATTTCCAGAACGATTCATCCTCTTTGAAGTTTAGGAGTCTCGCTAATAAAGCCCTCATTTTAAGTTGGGTGATTGTATTCATCATAGTTTCACATCTTACCTTTACGGAGAAGCTACGTGTACAAATGTACCCTGTTTCCAGAATATTTGTAGCTAAAATCTCAAGTGTGTTCATAGCGCTCTGTTAAAATCATAGGATGTAACCAGTAATACACCCAGTAACATACTTTAGGTTGAGTATAGAATGTGTTTAAACAGAGTTGTTATTTATCAGAAATTATTGGTTCCTTATATAGTGTTTCCAAATAAATAGTGTTAACTAGTACAAAGATGAAAATGACAACACTGCAGACCTTCTTTTGTGTGCACAATGTGCTAAAATAAATAAATAACTAATAATAAAATAAAATGATAAAGCCATCACTCATTTTACATTCAGTTGGCAGCTATAGCGGGTGGCACGGTTGCTGCCTTGGCCAACTTGTCACGGCAGGTCCCAGGGCTCAGGGGAGACACCCCCTTCCCGTCAATCACGTCACTCAGCCACGCCCTCACTTCCACGTTCACAGTCACACGTTTACTGACGATCATCACCTGCACCTGTTCCTCATTTGTTCACTGCCTATTTAGCCCTGCAGGTCCCGCCATCCAGTGCTGAGTATTCCTTGCACCACGAGTGAGAGAGACTGACGTCTTCAGCCCTGAATCGGCGGACATTCGTGATTGTCACGTGTGACGGTATTTTGCACCCTCACGGTGCTCCAGACGTTATTGTAGAAGCTTCTTGCACCTTCCTCATTTTTGCCTGTTAGGAGCTGTATTATGTTTGCTTGCCGCAATGGACATTAAAACCTTTCCAGCTCCAACCGCACCTTCTGCTGCTTCCGCAATGTCACACAGCTGTGTATCGAGAGGCCTTATCGATATTTGCAAAAATAAGGACTTAAGAAATGAACTTAAACTAAACTTAATAAACATGTTAAATACACTTTCTGTTTATCTCCATTTCTGCTTTCGCTTACTAACGTGCTGCTTCAGGACTTTCACAATGCATTTTCAGTCACAATTCTTCACACATTATACTTGCAATCAGATCAAAAACATTCTATTTTTTGGTTGAACACCAAAATGAAATAAACACTACAGCGTACATATGCTCTCACTGGTGTCGTGTTTCATAAACAACTTTTTTTTTTCATTTTTTACTGCTTGATTGCTAAGATTTGTAGTTTTTTTAACTGGGGTTATGTTTTCAGTTGTTTTACAGTACTGTATATTTGGTACAATTCATGTACTGAAAATGCAATACGTCCCTACTTCAAACAACTTACAGCACATCTACAAATGCCATATACCAAATAGTACTGCTTTGCAATATTCCACTTCTGCAACACTGGCACAGCGCTGCTCACTGGGTCCAACACCTCTGCCACTCCCTAATGCAACTATACAATCCCTTATTTATGGATGGGGCTTTCTGGGGTCTCTATTGTATTGCATCTGGCTGGCATTCACAATCACATTTTGTCACTGACTCAATCCCTGGCAACCTTTAACTGAAGCGTCTTTGTCCTCATAATGTATAAAGTGTTATGTGTAGTGTGATGAGACTAGTGATGATACCTGTTGTCCATTAGCCTGTTAAAGGCTTCACAACGCAGTAGTGTGAATCTCAACACGCCAAGGGAGCCCAACTCTTTGTCTCATTCTTTCTTGTTTGATGGCTTTGTGAAGAAAAACGAAAATTGTTATACGCGAACGTACGACGAAGACTGGTGCATGCATCTCCGGTCTGTTAAACGCTGTCGTGACGTTATACACAGGGATGGCCCGATTAGCAGAGGTGAGCACACTATGATTGCACGTCTTAGAGCAGCAGCAGTGGATTGTCATGCGCAGGTATATGTCATGCCTCCTGTCAACTCCGTTCAGCCACACTCTATCTCCCCTGCTGCCTCTATCAAGTTATTGGACTCTCTCATGGACTCCGCTTCCGAGAATCTGGTGTTCTCTCCCATCTGTCAACCACAGCTCACACCCTCATCCCCCATCACCTGAATACTAATCGTTTTCACCTGCTCCCAATCTCAACGTCTCTATATATACTTTGCTTATTCCTGTTATTTGTTGTGAAGCATTGCGTCCAGTTTGGGAGGACGCTGAATGGCTTCCTGTCATCTGACTGTACGCATTCTTGTTTCTGACTCTGCTTTCTGGTTACCCTTTTACTTTGGTTGCTACTTTGTGTCTATTTCTTGATTAGGACTTGTCAACACTAGAGCAGTCAGAAGAGATCCCTGTGGATCATATGCTCGCTGCCTTGGTGTTAACCTAAGCATGTTTTTGTAATCTGTACCATTTTAGGATTTGAACCTTTTCTCATTAATGTGCTTTATTTTCCCAGGGTGCATCTGGGGGACTCCAATCAAAAATGGATGGATGGATGGATGGCTACATAAAGTAATATGCCAAACAATATGTTGCAGAAAGAGATTATTTTCAATAAACCACAGCATCTTATCACTTTGAAATGATGACTTCAGAGCAGAAATGCCTAGTAGTGAGAGCCAAAATCACAATCAGGAAATGACCGTTTGACTCATTGACCAGAACTACACACTCTCTCTCTCTCACACAGCATCATCACACAGCAGCGAACACACACACACACACACACACACACATACACTTACTGAGCATCTCAAATTGCCCACTTAGTGTATTAAGGTGAATTGTTCTTTCTTTTATCTGGCTAAATTAAAAGCTATGGTGCATCATTTTACTCTCTACAAGTATTAAATTACAAAATGTAAAATTGTTCTACATCTTTTCTTTTGTTGATACAGCTCCGTGGGCAGGAAGAAATACTCGGTGTAATTGGCAGAACACTGGCAGTATTTATTTATAATAAACGCTTGCAAGAACGTTTGCTATATCATTATCAGGAATTACTGGTGCAGTCACTTGCGCGCCTCTGTCTAGCATCCACGGTGCCTGGTGCTCAGTGGCCTTTGCTTCCTGTAAGCTGCTGTGGTTTGTGAAGGCAATGAGGGTGTTAGGGAGTAACTGAGTGCAGTGCTGTGATCTTGGCTGGGTTCTGGATCATTGGCTTAGAGATTGCTGGCTAAGAGCGTGGAGACCGTGCCAACTTGACAGTGCTGAGGGTAGAGGTGGGGACAGAGAGCTGTACAGTAATGAAGTCACCCAGCCACCCACCCAGGTCAGAGACACTATTCAACACCCACACAGAGCATTTCATCTGCGGCTAGCCCCTCCCACCGCCTGCTGCCTTGCTAGGCCTTGACCTGAACGTCTGTGTGAGCACTACAGCATTTTTAATCCTGTTAAAGACCCTTTTCCTGTATTTCTTTTCTGAACTAATTTTCACAGTGTCCTTTTATTGCTAATGGAATTTCATTCTAGGACAGTTCATTGATTTTGCAAAAATAAAAAAAAAAACACACAGACACACTTTGCAAGTCCAGTAATAGCAGCATTCAAATAGCTGAATTTACATAATAAATGATTCATTAATAGAATGTGACTTATGGTGTTTTGTGTTGTTCTGACAGACAACATAATTAGCCAGCAGTGTAGTATCAAACACAATTGCAGGTGTTGTGCTGGTACTTTGCTCACAGAAAATAATAATCATTAGTGAACAAGCCAGAGGACAGTGAAAACTAAGGAAAATACATGATGACTACACGATGACTTTTACTCCTACTGCATTAAAGTGGAGATACCAGGCAGACCAAGAAATTATATTCAGTATACAGTATATATACTGTGTGTGTGTGTGTGTGTGTGTGTGTGTGTGTATATATATATATACACGCACATACACATATACACTATATTGTATTCACTCACCCATCCAAATTATCGAAATCAGGTGTTCCAATCACTTCCATGGCCAGAGGTGTATAAAATTAAGCACCTAGGCATTTATAAACATTTGTGAAAGAATGGGTCACTCTCAGGAGCTCAGTGAATTCCAGGGTGGAACTGTGATAGGATGCCACCTGTGCAACAACATCCAGTCGTGAAATTTCCTCGCTCCTAAATATTTCACAGTCAACTGTCTTATATTGTATTATAAGAAAATGGATTGTTTGGGAACGACAGCAACTCAGCCATGAAGTGGTAGGCCACGTAAACTGACAGAGCGGGTTCAGCGGATGCTGAAGCGCATAGTGCGAAGAGGTTGCCAACTTTCTGCAGAGTGAATCACTACAGACATCCAAACTTCCAGAGAGCTTCATGGAATGGGTTTCCATGGTCAAGCAGCTGCATCCAAGCCATACATCACCAAGTGCAATGCAAAGCGTAAATATATATATATACATACATAGATATATATGTAATTCCGCGGGTGTGGTCCTGTGTTCATCCGTCACACCTGTTACCGTCATGTGTTGCACTAACTCCATGTTTATGTGTAGGTATGTAATGTGTGTCGTTGTTGTGCCTGTTGCTCGTCTTTGTTAGTCTAATCTCTGTTGTGCGTGTGCTTCACGTTCGTTTATTAGGCGCTCAGAGCAACAATTAATAAATGTGACTCTTTAACAATTCTTCATCTAAAGTGGGGAGTCTTTTAAAGGAGTCTTTTAAAACTTTTAAAGGAGAATTCTCATTTTGCTCCAAATGAAAGTCTTAGTTGTTGGTGGGGAATGTAGAAGCTGTGCTGAGGGGAAAGGAGGGTGCAGAGAGTTGTACAGTAATGAAGCCAAACAGTCACCCACCCAGGTCAGAGACCCCATTTAGTAACCTGCATAGAACACATGGTGTCTGGCTGGGGTATTTTTAGCGCGACATTAAAATCTTACCTTTAATGCCAAAGAGAAAACCTGGACTGATGACACAATAATCAAAGACAAAATAATTATGATTAATGGTTGGGAAATAAAAGTGTCTGACACAACTGTATAATTATACCTGTCAACAATCATAAGTAAAAAACATTTGCAGCTTAAAATAGAATTAAATCGACATGGGTTGAGGTTCTAACCTTGTCTGTGAAATTCTAAAATGAGACATGGCTAAATAGCCATTTTATATTTGTCACCGTGGATTAGCAACCATTAAAGAGAAAAGCGGTTTAAAACCGGGCTCATTACCTCACATCTCTACATGTGACCTAAAACTTTGTCCCTCAGGGCGGTTTTATGTACTTGAATTAAGATCACAAAGATTATATCTGTACTTAAACATTCTTTACAGTATTCCATAGTTTAGGCACTTTTTAAGCTACTGAATCATGCAGTAGTTTGGCAGTAGTGCGTAGTTGCAGTGACTTACTTACAGTCCTGTTTGGGGGTGGCCACTCCTACACAGGGATTAGTTGAGTCACTGCACTACACTCTTGCAGTCCTAGCTCACCTTTCTGTCCAGACTGGGACGCCTGCTGAATTTAGCAGCATAATTCCAAGTCTATTGTGAACGCAGTGTCTGTGATGTCTGTGATGTATGCCCCCAGTGTTCCTGGTCCCCCCGAGTAATCTATCTGTATAATTACACTGTCGTTGTCTCCCCCAAAGCCTTAATCAAGCTGAGTAGATACCGAGTAAAAATGGGGTGGATGTTTTTTGTGCGTACGCATGCAAGTATGGCGGTGTGCTGTGGCTGTGTGTGTGTGTGTGTGTGTGTGTGTGTGGATGGGGGGTTGTTGGGTGTTGACGGTAGTTTGGATTTTGCAGGGGGACAATATAAGGATTTTTCTTTGTGTAACTGAGTTTTTGTATGTGCCTAATAGTCAGAGAGCCAAGTGAAGGACTGACAGGGAGTGCAAAGATAAGAGGCAGTGAACATGCTGACTCAGTTCCTGAGTGGAAATAAATCTCAGGGCAGGAGAGCGAGGAAGCCATAAGCAAAGAGTTCCGCCTCCTGGAAAGAGGCGAGTCAGCTATGGGTAGATGCTGCTCATTACTGTCACTGGATGGACCTCATGCTTGTTTGGACCAAGGCTCTGGAAACGTGGCATGGCCTCCATGGGGCTAATTGGGGTGCATGGCCCTCAGCCACTCGTTCTTTTGAGAGAATGAATTTTTCTGACGTTCTTACTCCGAAACTCCCCTGAGGTTGTGACCATGACCATAGGAAAATCATGTGACGCTGTCACTTGCCCTTTTCGTCTTTCGTTCCCCTCACAGGAAGTAAAACGGCCATTCAATTAAGTTTTGTTCACAGAATAAACTAGAACTGAATGTGAAATTTTATTCCCAAATATGAATGTGAATGTGTTTCATTTGTACATCATTTGGTCTTCAGATCTCAGACATGAATTTGGCTGGATTTTGCTTGGGCCAATTCTACCAATTGGGCCACCAATTCTACAAAATATTCGATCCACAGCGTAGGATCAATGTTTCTGTCATGAATTTCCTTAGTACAAGTTGGATAATGGATCTCTAATTGTTGGCAAGAAGGAACAGTGACATGGTAGCGTTAACAAGTGCTGGTCAGTCACTGGATTGTGCTGGTCCCTTGGTGGGGTTCTGTATGACGGGTATAGTTCTGCTTCGGTTTCTTCAGCCAGTAGGTATGAGGCATGTAAGATACAGGTGCTGACCAGTATTTCATGTTCGTGACAATGTTGTTTGACTTCTGCTATTGCATGATGACCAATCCTGTGCTTTCAGTGTCTAAATCACTGAGCTCTAGTGTAAGGAATTTCATCCTTCTCCCATAATCTCTTTTGGCCTCTGATTCTTTCATGTACAGCTTTTGTATTACAAATCCAGTGCCTCACTCAGGCACATTGCATTGTGTTTTTTTTTAATAGACAGACTCTATTGGTGATCCTTATCTTGGTTTATAAACCTAGCTGGATATTTGGGAGTATATAGTTTATATATATCCACACACTGACCGGCCACTTTATTAGGTACACCTGTCCAACTGCTCATTATCGCAAATGTCAAATCAGCCAATCACATGGCAGCAACTCAATGCATTTAGGCATGTAGACATGGCCAAGACGATCTACTGCAGTTCAAACCGAGCATCAGAATGGGGAAGAAAGGTGATTTAAGTGACTTTGATCGTGGTATGGTTGTTGGTGCCAAATGGGCTGGTCTGAGTATTTCAGAAACTGCTGATCTACTGGGATTTTCACACACAACCATCTCTAGGGTTTACAGAAATGGGCCGAAAAAGAGAAAATATGCAGTAACTGGCAGTTCTGTGGGCGCAAATGCCTTGTTGATGCCAGAGGTCAGAGGAGAATGACCAGACTGGTTTGAGCTGACAGAACGGCTACAGTAACTCAAAGTCGTTACAACTGAGGCATGCAGAAGAGCATCTATGAACGCACAACACATTGAACCTTGAGGTGGATGGGCTACAGTAGCAGAAGAGCACACCGGGTGTACACTTTAGGCCCATTAGTACCAATTGAGCATCGTGTCAACGCCACAGCCTACCTGCTGACACACTTCAACCACATGAGGCCCAGCATTGTCATGCATTAGAAGGAACCCAGGGCCCAATGCACCAGCATATGGTCTCACAATGGGTCTGGTGATCTCATCCCGGTACCTAATGGCAGTCAGGGTACCTCTGGCTAGCACATGGAGGTCTGTGCGGCCCTCCAAAGAAATGCCTCCCCACACCATTACTGACTCACTGCCAAACAGATCATGCTGGAGGATGTTGAAGGCAGCAGAACGTTTTCCACGGCGTCTCCAGACTCGGTCACGTCTGTCACATGTGCTCAGTGTGAACCTGCTCTCATCCGTGAAGAGCACAGGGCGCCAATGGCGAATCTGCCAATCTTGGTGTTCTCTGGCAAATGCCAATCGCCCTACACGGTGTTGGGCTATAAGCACAAGCCCCACTTGTGGACATCGGGCCCTCATACCACCTTCATGGAGTCTGTGTCTGACAGTTTGAGCAGAAACATGGATATTAGTGGCCTGCTGGAGGTCATTTTGCAGGGCTCTGGCACTGCTCCTCCTGTTCCTCCTTGCACAAAGGAGGAACTGCTACTGGGTTGTTGCCCTCCTACGGCCCCTGTGTCTCCTGCTATACTGGCCTGTCTCCTGGTATCTGCTCCAAGCTCTGGACACTACTGACAGACACAGCAAACCTTGCCACAGCTCGCATTGATGTGCCATCCTGGATGAGCTGCACTACCTGAGCAACTTCTGTGGGTTGTAGACACCACCTCATGCTACCTCTATGGTGAGAGAACTGACAAAATGCAAAAGTGACCAAAACATCAGCCAGAAAGGATGAGAACAGAGAAAATGTCACCACCTGCAGAACCACTCCTTTATAGGGGTGTCTTGCTAATTGCCTCTCATTTATACCTGTTGTCCGATTCATTTGCACAACAGCAGGTGAAATTGATTCACAATCAGTGTTGCTTCCTAACTGAACAGGTTGGTTTCACAGAAGTGTGGTTGACCTGGAGTTACATTGTGTTGTTTAAGTGTTCCCTTTATTTTTTTGAGCAGTGTGTATATATATTAGTATATATATATATATACATTTAGTTGCATTTAGTTATTAATCCATGTGTACGGAACTGTTAAATTGAGTTCTAAATATGAATAAACACTGCTAGAAAGTATTAATGACATGCTTCTGTACGAAACAGAGGCCAGACGAAGTAGATATGACATGGTTATTGCCTTTGTTGGTTTTGTTAAATTAGAATTTCATTAAAGGAACTTTTTCGAGAACTTGAGGGACTAAATGCAATGCATATACAAGAGCTGCAGATTAAACTAATGTCTTCTGGTAATAGGAAAAGTATTGGTGCTATGGATTTTCAGTTCAATTTAAGTGCATTGCCCACACTACATTCTGAAACTATTAGAATGTGTGTTTGTCCCACACACACACACACACACACACACACACACACACAATTCACCTGCAACACCACACAAGGGTTTCTTGTTGCCCCCCTTACACACCCTGCCCTGCTCGAACTGCCACAGCGGTCAGTGGTCAGCCCATGTAAGTGGGCTATGGGAAGGCCTCTCCACACAAAATGCTAGATGTGAGCTGTAAAATCTGCCTCACCTTTGACCCTGACCCCTCACCTTTGACCCAGGCCCCACAGTAAACACAGCTGGCCGCACTGCTATTGTCTCACGGCCCGTTGTACTACTAAAGGCTTTGGGCTGGACTCAGCGCAGCCCTTGATATAAACAAATGCTGTGATTAATTTAGCCAGTGGCCTGCTCCTTTCTCCTGCTGGAGTGAAACACAGATGTAAAATGTTTGCCCTCATCACTCCTCTTTCCTGAACCTCCTGCTTATCAGACAAGCGTGTCGATGACTTTGCGCGGGGGTGATAAGCTCGACCTCCTGCGCGCTGACGCTCGCGCACGTGGTACTTCGCCTCTCGCGTCCGTGGGATTTTTACTGCACTCTAATTTAATCAGATTCATGTAACATCTTATCTAATCTGGCTCCCCCCTGGCCACCTGTCAGCCTAGCATATGCCCATCCAGGCTTGCACTGCATGTGTAAACAGCCTTTAAACCCATGTTTGATTAAGCAACTGTTCTTGATTACACATCCCCGTGGCTGTTGTCAGGGGCTACAGCGGTCCATTTGGGCAGGGTTAATGCTAGGCTGAAAGTCAAATCCATTTTTGTTTTTCCTTTCAAGTGCGATACACTGTGTTGTCTTCGCAACACACACATAAATAAAAATAACAGTACCACTTATTGTCAGTTTCCAGTACTCTCCATCTGTCTGTACCCAAATGCTGTAATTGTGTTATTGGAGTAAGGAAAAAAAATGCTGTTTCAACACAAGGGCATCAGAGTTGTAAGCGACAATTTGTTTATAAGCTGCATGGGACGATGGTGGTGAGGTGGAGAGGTGAACTGACTGCTGCTTCTGTGACGTGGTGCATGAACACTTGGACAGTTTCACGCATCCAGGTGTGGTTTTTCAGGTCAGGTTTGAAGGCTTGGACAGCCAGACCTGCAGTTGAAGGAACAAAGCAGATGGAGTGATGGCATGTCAGTTAATCGAGATCGTAGTACCTTCAGATCTCTAGAACCCAAGTTCAAACCTGGCTACACTAAGCCAGCCTAGTTTGTTCTGATTTTTTTTTGCAGGGGAACAAACTTGCAGAAGATATTGAAAAAGAGAGAAAAAGAGAGAAATATTGAAGTGAAAAAAAGTTGCTCAAGAAACTTTAAACAAGCAAATCGATTGGAATAAAATGTATACATAAAACATTTTTTTTTTAAACCATTGCTGCCTTTTCCACAATACCAATTTTTTTACACACACAAACACACACACACACACACACACACACACACACACACACACACACACAGAATAAGGTCAGTGCTGTGACGGGTCCAGCCTTAGCAACACATGCCCTAAATAACACCAGCTACTTATTTATTTGTTCATTATCTAGGACTATGTGTACCTGTGTGTGCCCCTGGCTGACACCAGTATCTTTGTGTCTTCTGCTTTCTCATGCATAACCCAGTCCTGCCTTGTGTTTTACTCCAGATGTGTATTTCTGGTTTGTTTTTGTCATGCTTGTCATTTGTTAGCCTCTCTGTTCATGAATTCACATATTGACATAACATGCTTAGATATACAGCTGCCTTAATGTTCCTCGGTCACTTCAATGGCCATAAGCCTGAAACCTCTCCACTACCAACAATCAACCTCCTTCGGTCTCTGCTAAACACAAACATGGATCCCTGAGGCAGTACCAGGAATGCTTTACGGAGGAGTCGAAGGTGCTTGGATGAGAGTTGCATGTCTGACATGAGCAATACCAGCAGGGCTCCTCTGACATATGGTATCATAATTATGGTGATTGTAACTGTGAAATTATTCCATTGCCCACTTTATCTGCCATGCACATAGCCTTTACAGAGCAGTGGGGTCTCTTCTACCATGAGATGGCACCTCTGCAAATGTTAATTGAAATGACTTGGTAAATTTATGACCAGGAGAGATGTAGTGAACGCCTGCATGGACCAGTCCAGGATTAGAGATAAATCCCTGCAGACGATTCAGATGCTCTTATGAGGGTTTGCAGCTCCACTACAGATTCAGTAATGAAATTGTTCACAGTGAAAGCCACATTAGGCACTGGTGCTAGTTGCCTATTATTAAAAATGACAAAAGGCTGTGGAAATAAATATATAAGTGTATGGGTGGCAGTCTCCTTTCACAGGCACAGGGAGCACCAGTGTTTCAGAAAGGCTGGAGAGTTGGGCATGAACAGGTCTAGTAATCTCTTAAATTAAAGGTTTTAGATTTGAGGGGCTTAGCAGGCAGAGCTCGCTCGACTCTCACAAAAATGAGATGTTGATGCTGCTTTTTCATCAATTATCCCCAGTCTTTTATCTATTTTGTTTTACTCTAATGGAAATCACTTTCTAACATCAGTAACTCTAAGCCAGTAAAAGTCTGCTCTGATAGAAATTCTTGCATTTTCAAATGCATTTTCAATGCCCCAAAAGACTGCTGCTTATAATACGACTAATAATAATAATAATACGTTTATTAGTAGTCAGAGTAGAAGTATTATTTATATAGTACCGTTCCAGGCTCAATGTTGATATGTTAGAGACAGTGAAAAAGACAATGAAAGATGAAATATAAAACCAGCAAACCAACCAGAAACCAAACATCCAAACACAAAGGAAATTACAAAAGAATCATATATGGAGGAGAGAGTAGATGTGTATTAGATGTAAAAAAATCTTTAAAATCAAGTTTTATGTGTAAAAAATAGGGGAGCAATCACAGAACTGTTGAGGCAAGGAAGAGAGTTTGGGAGCCACTATGCCTACGCACCACCCCAAGAACTGGGGAAACTGGGCAAAAGCAAATAGTACCGTATCTGCTGACATCGGTGTACATGAGGGAAGAGGGGCAAGACCATGCAATGGCTTATACTGAATTGGTGAAGCAATGTGTAACCAGTGTAAATGGAATTGTAACGTTTTGCATTCATGCAATAGTCAAGTCAAGTCAAGTCAATTTTATTTATATAGCGCTTTTTACAACACATGTTGTCTCAAAGCAGCTTTACAAATTGTATGGGTCCAGATCCCTAATGAGCAAGCCAAAGGCGACAGTGGCAAGGAAAAACTCCCTAAGATGGCGGGGAATAGGAAGAAACCTTGGGAGGACCAAGACTCAAAAGGGAACCCATCCTCCATTGGGCGGCCCGTTAACACCAGTCCGTATTTGTGAACAAGAGGTGGTTCTACAATACAGGAGGCGGACACAAATGCGGAGAACCCCGATATTTAATCAACATACATGGAGATGGATCAACGGGGTTCTGACACAGAGAAACGCAACCAACAGACTAGACACACGATGACGAGACCTACGAGGCATATTCAAGAAAAACAATCGGACGCATATACAAACAAACCTCTACAAAAAACAAAGCTAATATTTAAAGAACAAAGAACAGATTAGAAAACACCAACAGAGCATGAATGCACATGACTAGCGCTAGGGAAATACACAGACGACATCTGGAGAACTAAACCCCTAAGATGGGGTAAGTACGTGAGACATAGTTGGGGATAAACCAGAGAGAGCAGGGAAACCGAACAGACACAAGGGTATAAGTCACTTAACGACCTAACGAGAGAAACCTACCTGAGACAAGCAAACACAGAACCATATAACACAGGTTTACATTACTTAACGAATGAACAAAGAAACCTACTGACACAAAACCATATAACATTAATAAACACGCACAGAGATAATTAGACACACCAAGAAGAGCATAACCAGAGCGAGAGAATGTCAAGTTTACGAGGGAAAAGGGGAAACATCTGGGCAGGAACGGAAAGAACAAATGAACCCGGAACCGATAAGACAGGACGAGAAGCGAATGCAGACTAAGAAAACTCAGGGTAGCGGAGAAACACGGGGGAACAACCATCCAAAGACCAACAGCGACTGAGAACAAACAAGGGGTCTAAATACCTGACAATCGAAGGTAGAGACGGGACACGGGTGAAACATATTACAAGTAAGAAGGGCTGAACCCGGATAGGTGAACATAGGGGAAGGGGAAACCACGGTGATGAATGACTGACAGGGGGGCGGAGCCAGTGTACTACAGGAATAGAGTATTCATAATGTTCAGAGTTTAGTAAAGAACGCTGGCAGATTTGTTCAGATTTAGAACAAAGTGTAGTATGTTGAAGGTTTTTACAGGGAGAGCAGAAAAAAATGGAATTATATTTATCCAAACATTAAATGTAAGTACCAGAGTTTCAGCATCATTTAACATGTGGTGCAATATTTAAGCAAAATTAAGCAGTTATGGTAAGCAGGTAGATATGAGGTTGCAGACTGAGGGTTTTACTCCATCATCAGCACAATGAAATTGATGCCCATTCCAATGGATGATTTTACTAAGATGGTACATGTGTATAAATAAAGTGGTAAGATCAAGAGTTGAGACCTTGACTGGTGCAACTGAAGATTTGGAATTGCTCCAAGTTAACAAAATACTGCCCATCAGTGATGTATGATTTAAACCACTGGAGAGCTATAGCACAAACACCAACAGAAGACGGTCTAGACAGGAGGATGGTGTGATTTACAATATCGAAAGCAAAGTAAAATGCACTACTGTCATGGGAGAGCAAGAGGTTGTTAGCAACTCTCAACAGAGCAGTGCTGTGTGGACCAGGAAAAGCAGACTGAAAGGTGTCCAGAAGACATGTCTGCTGTGGTGCTGTAGGTACCTTCTCCAAAACCTTCACCAGGAAAGAAAAGCCTGGAAATTGGCCTGTAGTTATCAAAATTCGATACGTCAAGGGAGGGTTTCTTGAGGAAAAATGTAACAACAGTGGTTTTCCGGGAGAGAGGAACAATCCCAAACATTAAAGATGTATTTACTATGTGTGAAACTGGTAGAGAATTAACAGATGCCTTAGGGAGAAGAGGCGTAGCAGTACAGAGGGAGCCAAGTTTGACTTCCCAATGAACTGAGAGACTGAGAGACGACCGGTGATTTTACAACTATCCTACCTATGCACAACAACTGGAGGGGCATCAGAGTCAGAGATGGGAATGTTTGATTCATTTTATTAATTTTGTCCTGAAGGAACTGCAAGAAAGCCTTGTAGTTCAAGGCCACTTCAACAGGCTCTGGCCTTTGGTTGCTGAAGTGTGGGATATAATGAGCTTATTTATAGTGGAAAAGGGATTTCAGGACTACTTACATACTTGTTTATAACAGAGGGGAAATGAGATGAGTGGGCAGCTTGTAAGTAGCCCATGTGTTTCAGGTGACTGGAGTAGATGTCTAGATGGACACTGAGCCAGATTTTCCCCAGAATGAATGACAGGCATTGGTGTTTGTGCAAGTTTCTGCAAGTGCAGTATTTTTACAGACATTTGCACATTGTAATTGTAGTGACTGACAGTGAGCAGGTTGTGCTGTTCAGTGTATATTTCACATGTTCTTTTTCAGCACCTATTTATAACAGTGATCTAGAAAGGGCAAGTGCTGGAGCATTCAATTTAAATAACTCAAATGTCACAGAACATTACTTAATAGTGTCTTTTCCTGTTGCTTTTTGATTCGTCTGGCTGTAGGAAACTAGAAGCAACATGTTCAGAAAGAGTTCACAGAGGATCGTTTTAGAGGTGTTGTGGTATGGAGTTAGGGCGGGGTAATGGGCTCTCAGCTAATCAACTGGTGAGAGGCGGAAGCAGCGTTTCATTAAAAAAAGCTGACAAACCAGGCAGGAGGAATTGATGGTTAATAATTCTGTAGGGATGTGCCTGCTGAGATGTAATGCAGTTATGAAGCCCACGTCTTTTGCCATGAGAAATTACACTGGGCGTCTAATCACAGTTGCAGTCACTCACAACACTGGGAGGACGAGGACGAGGAAGAAAAAGACACACTGGCTAAAAACTGGGTGGCATCGAATATTAATATCCTTTGTTAATAGCTGTTGTCAGTGCAGATTTGTACATAAAGCAGTACGTAAACGTGGGGTGGACATTTACTTGTTTTTAAATATTTTTAAGGATTAAGTCACAAATCCCACCTAAGGATTAAAGAGCAAATCCCTGCCTTTTAAAATATTAAATACATTATTTTCCAGTCTTCACCAGTCTTCCACAACATTAGAACCACCCACAGTGCTTACAGGTCAAGGCTTGGACACCACAAGACCTCTGAAGCTGTTCTGCTATATCTGCCACCGAGACATTAGCAGCAGATCTTTTTAGTCTTGTTAGTTTGTCATGTGTGGCCTCCATGAATCCAAACAGTTTTTCTAGTACAGATGTTCTACCAGATTGAGATGTGGAGAATTTCACCAACTTTGAACTGTTTATGTTCCTTAAGCAATTCACACACAACTTTTGGAGTGTTAGGATGCATTATCTTTTTGAAAGAAGCGAGTTTCCACTAGATCTCGCACTAGGAAGACACGCGACAAGATGCTTCTCTGTCCTGGCACCCAGATGGTGGAACGAACTTCCACTGGCTGTCCGAACAGCGAACTCTCTCGCGGTTTTCAAACGCAGACTGAAGACCCATCTCTTTGTAAAGCACTTATAAGCACAAATCAACTGAAGCATTGGTATAAAGCGTAATTGCACTTTATCTTTAGGAACACTTGCTAAGTATTGCACTATACTGCATGTAGTCTTGTAGGTATTTCAGTCTTGATAGGTATTGTCTAATCTTATATTTTGTTGTCTTCTTTCTAGGCATCAGCACTAGCAACGGTTTATGGCAGTGCTTGACCTCAAGTAGTTTGGACTTAAACCTGTTTATACTAGATAGAGATGCATATTCTGACTGAACACATAGTACTTTTTTTGTAAGTCGCTCTGGATAAGAGCGTCTGCGAAATGCCGTAAATGTAAATGTAAATGTAAATCTCCCAACAGAATACTGGCCAGAGCATCACACTGCCTCCCCTGGCTTGATTGATTACATCATGCATGTTGTATCATCTCTACCCCAGGAAAGTGATGCACATGCACCTATGTGCAAAGGAACTTCTGATTCAGCATATTAAGCCACCTTCTTCCTCTGCTCAATGGCCCAGTGATGATGCTCACATGCCCATTGCAGGCACTTCTGGGGCTGGACACTCTAGCATAGCCCCATTTGCAGCAAGCTGTGATACACTACATATTCGGGCCCCTTTCTAGCCAGCATTACCTTTTACAACAGTGCAACAGTAATTCTTATGTAGTATTAGTAGTCTGGCTTGTCTTCACTGCCCATGTGCATGTATAAGTTATGTTATTATGCCAAGCATATACAATTCATACAGGTTTTGAAGCTGAAAAGGTATAAAATATTGCTTTATTTTCTAAAATTATTGGTTTTCTGGGACAAATGCTGAAAATGGAGGGAATGCAACACAGCCTACGCCAGTCAGTGGCACTACAGCAACAACTCAACCAAAGGAGCAGGCAAGGGTGAGTAACATACAGGCCTGTACCCAGACAACAGGCTAAAGAGGCACAGATATTCAACCACATGAGCTAGGAACCTCACAAATTCTGACTGATATATATGTACAAGTGCTTAATGAGCCCTTAACACAGCCCAGATGCCAGAGATGATGAGAGGGCAGAAAGTAGGCGGAGCTGGCGTTGACTAAGCCAAAGTAGGCGGAGCTGGAGTTGACTAAGTCAAAGTAGGCGGAGCTGGCGTTGACTAAGCCAAAGTGTGCAGAAGGGTGCATGGAAGAGGGCTCAGCAATAACAGTTCAACTAAGTCGACTGTCGTGCAGCCTACGTAGGCAGCCTGGATTCCTTCCTGTGTTTGATGCTCAAGTGAAAGTCGAAAGTTGCAGAGCTAAATTAAAAGATCTAATGCAGATAAGAACTGTGTACCCGAAGCCTATTATGTCAGCGTCTCGCACTGATGAGTAAGGAACTGTCTGTAGTGTCGGTGCAGAAGAAAACTCAAACCCGGCAAACAAGCAGAAAGGAAAGTTAAACTCTGGGGGAAACTGAGGGGAAGGTAACTAAACATAAAACACAATGACAGTAAAAACCTTCCGACCACTAATATAATAGAAAAGAGACACAAATAACTGAAGAAATCACATACAGCTACATTCAGCTGCTGAACAACTACAATTAAAGCATTCCTTCTGAAGTAAATACATCTGGAGAACGTTGCATTTTGGGAGTCCTCTTCAATACCATAACATTGCTTAACATTTAAGCTCCTGGTGTTGCAACTCGTATATATACGAATATATACAGTATATATTGCACTTTACTAAGGTATATATAGGGTATAGGGTATATATTAGTATATATTAGTATATATATATATATATATATATATATATATATATATATATATATATATATATATACTGTCTGTGTGTATAAATATTAGTACCAGCAACCCCAGTAAAGTGCAAGTTTACAGTGAAATGTTATGGTTTGTACTGTTAATGGATAGTAAACATCAATATTTGGATTTGGATGTGCAAAAATGCATTTACACGGAGAAGATCTGACTGTACAAATGGCTGTAAGCATCAAGTGTTAAGCAGCATTCCACAAATGAAACAGCTTAGGGGATCTGCGATTCCTACAGCGTCTCCCAGAGGGCGAGAGAGAGAGAACAGGCTGTGGTTGGGATGAGTGGGGTCTCTGCTAAGACCTTTCCATAAACATCGTTCATTACGAATGTCTGGAAGTGCAGGGAGCTGTGTGCGTTAGGCAGCTACCCACCTCATCCGCGAGACAAAAATAGTTTCAAATGACTCTGACTCACAGGGCTGCAAAGCAATGGCAGCAGGCCTCCCTCTGACCTGCTGCAGTAACCAGAGGAGGCTTATTCAGATTGAGGGGTCAAAGGTGAGGTCTTTTAGTGTCATGCTTACAGCTAACCTGAGACTAATTTGTTCAGTTTTAATTAAACCCTAGTGTATCCTTTGTAGTAGATGCTGTTGGATTACACACAGCCAAACCCATGTTGCTAGGAGACTATGTTGTCAGTGCTCAATTCTGCCCTGATAATTCATTACCATTCTCTTCCCTTTCATTCGTTACTATTCCATCCCCTTGCAGTCTTCAGAAACTTGTTGTTTTTGCATTGCTTATTTTTGACTCAATCTGACCTTTTTATCACTTGCTTATCTAGAGAATGAGGTTCCCAGCTGGGTGTAATGGGCTCACTGGTGGGAGCGGCGTGCAGTAAATCAGGAGCTGATCTCACTTTCCTACATCATCATCATCACATTCAGGATGGTAATACACCACACTGCTGCTTATTTCTGCCGTTTTAGAGATGAATGCAGATTCTCTCTCAGGTGCGGTGAACATACATCGTGTCCTCCATTTTGCACATTATGGGCCCCACTCTGGACACCAAGCTACAGAGAGAAGGCATTCATTCAAAATGTGCGTGTGTGTGTGTGTGTGTATATATATATATATAAGCTGAGGGCACGAGTGATGCTCTTCTGCCCTAAAGTATAATATAGTCTTTGAATGCACAGCAATGTGTAGCAATGCCAAAGATGCTCTTCTTAGTACACATATGGCACTGAGGTGATCTGGCAAAATGCTTGTGATTTTCTTCCATTGAGAAATCACCGCGGCTGTCATTCCCTTCCCATCGTCACGGAGATGGCGTTGCTTTTCCAAATAACTGCATCAGCACCGCCAAAAGTAAATTGTGGCTTTTGAGAAGATGGTTATGTTTTGTAATGCTTTAAATTTCTCCTGCTTTTCCCCTCCCTGTCAGCAGCAGCTGTTGTTTGTGGTCCAACACTGCATAGCATTACCGCAAACTAGCCCGACACCGCTGTGAATATGCATGTTCCACAGCGCAGAGAAAGCGGCTCCTGCCTGCTGAGCCTGTATGACTGAGGAACCTTTGACTCATGTGCGCCCGCCATTCCACAAACATCTTATGGTTTGTCGAAGGTGATGCTGTAATCCACTACAGTGCACAGACGCAGCTATTCTTTCTGGAAACACAGGAATGTTATTACCTGCTCACGGTGCTCTTCCCAGCGTGAGGCAAGACATCTGCTGCAATGCAAATCCATCAACAGCTTCTGCTGATTCACTGTCCTTACATGCAGCTGCTGACGTGCAGTGTGGCGAAATAGAAATCTCCTCTCAATCTTCCCCCTTCTGTTTGAGGATCGATTCAGAGGAGCAGCATCCTGCCTTAAGTATGGTGTTGCTTCCAGGCCCCACATGGACAGTAGACTGCAGAGAACAAGAAGATGAATGAGGACACAGAGCAGCTTACAGGCTCCTGAGGCGGAGCAGAGCCCAGATCACCCTCTCTGCACATCCAGAGGGAAAGAGCAAGCAAATCTGTTGCTTTCTGAGATTTTCTTCAACCATAAAGCACTTGCGTTACTCTTTGTACAGTTGTCACGGTGTATTTTACACTTCTATGAAAACGAACATTAATAATAGTTAACAATTATAAATTAATTAAATATAAGTGTATGTCCCCCAGCTCCGACTCGATGCAAAATAGCAGTGTGATTTGTTGAAACCTGTTCCTCTCCATTCTCACCCTATCTTCCTTTAGTTTAGACAGGGTGAGAGGGGGAGAGAGAGAGAGAGAGAGAGAGAGAGTGAGAGAGAGAGAGAAAGAAGAAAAGGATTTCTCAAAGAAGAAAATTAATTTCTCTGTGGCTTCATTTACTATTGTTTTTCCTGACATGCACAGTCCATTTCTTTCAATACCTTGAAGACAATGTAATGTACATGTAATGCAATGTAATGTACATGTAATGCAATGTAATGTACATGTCCCCATGTAAGTCTATTTTAGTAATGATCATATAAAATGAAAGAAAGTAGAAGGATCTTGGTATTTATTATTCTTTGTGTCATCCCCTATTCCATTATCCACTGATCAGACATGTTACTAATTGTGTTAAATTTGAAAAAAACAATGTTAAGGTAAAAGCAGCTATAAAATGTAGCTGATTAAATGATTAAATTAAGATCTGAAGGTGTATAGTCTGTAAATGGTAGATTACAGAAAGGATTTTACCAACCATAGAGGCTAGCAGTAGGCTTACAAGAGCAATAACTCAATTAATGTTATTTTGCATCTCATAGATCAGAGGAATTCCTGTTGAATAATAATCCTACATGCAGACAGGGATGTGAGGTCCTCTCTCTTCTCTACCACAAGAAACAACCTGATTTATATTTTTTCCAATGACACTGTTCAGCATTCCTAAAACATAATAGTTTCAAACATTGAAGTTATTTTTTCATTAGTTAATAAATGTTAAGTAATTATTTGAATGGTAATTATTTCTCTTAGGTTCTTCAATAACATATCATTGGGAATGCAAACGTTGCAGACATATTTAAATTGCATTTTTAAATTTTTTATTTCAATTAGTATTTTAATGTGCCAATGAACGTAATACATAATTGTCACAGATACTTTGTCCCAATCCTAAAATGGGACTCTCAGAGACTCTCATCTGTAATTCCAAGAAATGAATCTTATTAAATTGCATCATGAGTATGAGCTACTCTGAGACACAAACGTTTGCAACAGGTCCATCGGCTCTTTTGTGGATTAGAACATGTTTATGGTACTCCGGGGTACCTTTGCCTGGATGTATGCGTCATATGAAAGAGGCCTCTTATGAAATTACAAAAGATATGATGCGTTGATAGCTTAGGTCCCCCTACTATTGACATAATTACAGTTTGAACTCTGTTCCACCAGCATTCCCAACACACATTAATTAAGAGTAATTAAGAGTCCTGTACTAATTTGTTTTGGTTGTCCACTTAAACTTTAATTTAGTAGGGCAGGCTTAAGTGAGTTTAATTTAGAGCTTATTGGATCATTATGTACAGTACGGAAGTAATGTTTAGCATATTAAAATCAAAACACATTGCACAGTTATAAACCGAAAGTTTCAAAGTAAAACTGAATGTAAACAAAATCTACATACAATGTGTGGAAATTAATTTCAGGGTTATAATTTAGCTACTCATGCTTAAACGTCCTGGATGTCCTCTCTGCTAGATGAAAGGTATCATTCCATCACTCGCACAACACTGCAAAAAACAGACTTCTTTCAACAATCTGATAAATCAGCTACACACACAGTGTATTGTTGAACTTGGTTTAGTTTGGTTTAGCAGCAAATACCCCCCCCCCACCTGCTCCAAAAAAAAAGTTTTCATCATCATTGTTTACTTAACCGGATATTCTTTGAGGGGTCACCACCACACAGACACATTTTATCATGGCTTTCATGAGAAAGATCACACGTTTGAAAGCAGAGGGCCAGCCTGGAGCCACATCTCATGCACACGGGGTGCGATTTAATTACCTGGCGAGGGCTCGGTCACTAGCCGCACGCGCACGGCCTCCGCTCATAACTAAATGTCACTGCCTCAGATACCATCAAAACCAGCCATTTAAAACCTCTTCTGCTGCACAGACAGACATGCAGAGGACGAAGCCCTGCGCTGGACGCATGATTACACGCCGTGGCAGCTTGTGAAGGAGAGCTACTACTTCCGCGTGTGGGGCGACATTGCATACATTAAGCCATTAAGCCTGAAGGTGTGAAAACATACTGATAATTAATTAGGAACATATTTGATGTCCCGTGCTTTAATATACTATTAAACTGTGCGTGGACAGATTTGTATTAATAAAACGGATCGCCTGTTCTCTAAAGAACTAGGAATGACATAAATGAATACTTTAGCACCGAGCATATCTTAAAGACAACGTGTGGTGAGACTGCCATAGTATCAAAGTTGCTGTTATTAACACTGTGGAAACTCACTCATTGCTCACTGCTTTGTTGATGAAGAGAAATCACACTTTTAAATATAAAACATAGTGTGTGTGTGTACAGAGTGTCTTTGAATACATAAAAACATGCAAAAAACAATAGCAAGTACTCACATAGAAATTACACAAGCTTATGCAAAATCACTGGTTAAAACAGACACTGTTGGATTGTGGTCTATGTATAAGAGCTGCAGGTGTCTGTAATAGTTGTTTACAGTTTCATCATCTGCCAGAGACCCTTATCCACACCAACATATTCATCAGTTTGACAGCATGTGTGTTCCCTGGAAAACAAGAACATAACCTCAGTGTTGCTAGCAGCTTTCTCTACCTGACCTACCAGGTGAGTTTCAAAGGTAAAGAGTGATGTTTAATTACTGTGATGTCATTTATTATTTAGGGCCCGCCTGCTTCCGGCCCAGACTTAGTGATGTAGTAGTATGATGCTATGAGTTGATTAGTGCAGCCTAGCTTCTCTGATATTTCAGGTCTACCCTTTATGATGGAACAGCAGTAACAACGATATTCACAATAATGAGTTTAATTTGTATAGCGCCTCTCATACTCAAGGTCACTTTCCACAAATCGTCCAAAAACAAGTCAGATGAGAGCAATACAGACGCAAGACAAATCTGAAAGTGTCTATTTAACACATCAAAGGTGTGAAAAAGTTATGAACTCATTTTGAAGTTTTGAAAAGGTAAATTGTGCTGCCTTCAACTATGCTGAATCTCACTGCAGTAATGGAGAAGTTAGACCTCTTTTGACCCTTCTAGTACCGGGACAGTTTCTCTATGGCACTCCTTTCTGGTCGGGTCCATATTTCATTGCTCTTGTTGTCAGCTGATATGCTCCCCAGGGCTCTCGGAGACGCCCACCTTTAGCTAGCGTGAGATAGAGTTGTCACAGTGATGTGGGAGCTGCAGCGGAATTTCAAATCAAAATAGGTAGAAGTCGTAGGATCTTTTGAACAAGCTCAAAGCTGCCCACATACTAAACAGACTTTGTGTGAGAACTATCTATTACTTCAATCACTGTCAAGCTGTGGCATTCAGATCAATAATCGTCACTGTTTTGCTAAGCTGGTCTCAGGGGAACTTCTCATTATTTCTTTCCTTTTGTAATGTAATTTCACTTTAAGAGCAACGTTCCTGAGTAGCAACTGTAGTGCTGCAGAGACATTTGACCATTATGCTGTTCTGTTCCCTTTTTGGGATTCTTGCCTGTTTGCGCAAGATTTAGCTATTTTTGCTGCATGCGCTCAAATGCCTAACCCTGAGGTTTGAAGGCAGAAATGGAAAGGGAACTGAGATTACCCTGTGCAATTTTCTACAATTCCTGGATAATGATCTGTGTGGCAGAGTGAATAAACGTGTTCACATTAGAACTCCCCAGAGCCTGCTTTTATTCCAGTTTACAAATGTCACATTTTATCATAGTTCATCATAGAAGAGGTTTACTAGGCAAGTTTGCATAAATAGTATGGACAAAAGATTTTACCTCTTTCGCATTAGTGCTGCTATTGTTTTATCTCAGTCTTTTTTTATATCATGAGCTACCCAATCACAGAATCTATGCAAACCACATGAAAAATAATTATGCATATACTTCATAGTGAATATTCATATAGCCTTATATTATTATAAGACATATCAAGAGTAAATTTGGCCATATATGTAATACTACAATCACATCTGAATCATGATCTCCTGTGCTGTTCTTTCACATCCCCCCCCCATCCTTAACCTTCAGCATCATGAGGTCTTAACTTTTACCCCTACACTTCTCATTCATTTAATCCTCCCTTGGTCATTAACAAACATGTCTACAGTTTTGTGGATTTTATAAATTTTATATTGGCTTTCAACACCATCGTCCATGATTGACAACTAAACACACTTTAATAAATGAACAGAGAGCACTCCACCTGCAAACCACAGGATCCACAGATTCCTTGCAGCTAGTACACAGCATGCCAGATTCAGCTCAGAGCCAGTGCCCCCGTGAAAATTGTAAAGATGTGAGTGATACGACCCCTTAGTCTCACTGCTGGCAATGATGGAAGTAAACAGAAGAGATGGAGGGCATCTGTTTTTGGTGTGAAAGACGGTATGGAACTCAAGACCTTAAAAACCTAAGAAATGATCACTGGCTTACCTTTCTACAAGCCTGTGTACACTGTTGATGTGGTGAAATATTGTTAGGATAAGCCATTCCCAACACCCTCAAAACATGGAAAGTAGTTCCCTCACAGCAGTGCCTATGCCAGGTGGTGACCACACTCTCAAAGGGCACATCTGTCTGCGTGGTTTCACTTCCAGTTAGCAGAGCGAAAGCTGACGCACAGTTTGAAGAATGAGATCAACTTATCACAGAAGTGGAATCATCTGGGCTCCTGCTTGGCTGGAATGAGAACTTTCCTGCACACCAGCCCTTTGTAGATAAGACCGGACACCTCTGTTCTACAGCAACTGGGGGGGGGGGAAATCATCCTCTTCCAGGACAAGTTGGTATATGTCTAGAGAGATTCCACTGGAAACACCAACACATTACTGGGTTTGGCTCTGCCATCTCTTCAGTGGGTCAATTCATGTTTTTAGACAACGTCTATAAAAAAAAAGAATATTGAAATTTTCCAAGATTGTCCTCACTCCTAGGACACCTTTTTACCAGATGTCCCTCTGGTAATGTTTTTGTCTTTCAAATCAAATCCTGTCCTCTCCTGTTCTCCACTGACAAACTTCTGCATTCCCAGACTCTCGTATTCAACCACCAACCTCCGCCTGAACCAACTCCAAACTCCACCAGCATTGCTGCTTAGACTGCCGACGAGTGATGTGCTCTACGTTTTGGGAGTAGCCCTGTCACCAATGATATGGGGTCAGCCAATCTTAATACACTTAAACTGCATGTTAAATGAGGAATCACTGCTAATATATGTTCTTGAAAATAAGAAAATTGTCCCAACATTTGTTTGCTTGTGCATGCTGTTGTATTATATTTTTTTATATGTGCCAAGGAAAAAACAAATCTGAGTACTCATCAATTAAAATGATAAATGATGCTAAAAACAATTTGGGTTGTGAGAATTTTCCGTTAATTAGACAATATATTAAAGATTCTGGCAGAGCATGCTGGGATTGCCCATCTTGATCAAAAATCTAACCCTAGTTTCCATCTTTGCATGTAGTTTGACCTGTTTTGCAGTAGTGAGACTCCTCTGCCACTGTTTCTCTAAATGACAGAATCAACACTGATGATCTGGGATTTGCAGATCACCTCAAATTCAAGATTCATAGCACATACTTATGACTCCAAGCGTACTGTTCATGACTGCTATTCAATAAATAATAGAGTTGTGAAAATGACAATCTTTCTCTGAACAATGAAAAAGCAAGGAGTATACATGGCTATTTACACCTTGATATAAATAATGGACACCTGCAATTTACTACTGAGTAGCAATTTGCCTTTAAGCAAAACCACAATTTTATAGCCCAAAGAACCCAAAAGAAAAATGTGTTCAGCAAAGCTCAGATACACTGTTGGTTTATATATTCATTTAGCCTTACAGTTTGTGAAGCAGAGGGTGCATTCTTTTCCCAATAAGCAGGGTGATAAGATTTAACTGCAAATACTCCTAGTGAATAATACAGGACCACAGCCCAGGGGAATAATGCATATTAATAAAGTCTATTTTACAGCAGCCAGATGTCTTAAAAACAAAACTAAACACACACACACACCCACACACACATATAAACCACCTCCACCACCTACTACAAAACAAACAAACAAATCCCCAAGGCCTGCTCCATGTATATGCAAAAGTATAAAAAGTCCTGTACAGTGTTATACACATCACCTCTTCAGTGCCCTGACACCGGTAATGTATGCTAGTGCATGCATGCCTCTGCTAGCATGGTCTCAGCACCAGGTCACAAATAAACACATTAAAGAAACCTCCATCCACATGTGCGTCAGCGACTGGCGTATCCTGCAGCCCAGCGCCCGCGGTTTCTACTAGCGGCTATGCATCGGCTCTCTCTTCCATCCTGTGCTAATGGTAGTTTGTTTTTCCCCCCCTTTTCTTTCTCGGAGGGACGCATGTTTTGGATACCTTTTCCCCTATGAGAATTACATTCATTGATTTCATTTTGGAGCTAGTAATCACCTTTTCTCCAGGAAAAGAAACAGGCAGGAGAAATTGTGAAACCGGTTAATTCTTTCTGTGCAAAGCAGGAGCACTTAAGAACACTTCTTTGACGAGAGGGGAAAAATGGCCTCTTTAAAAGAGGCTGTTTTCTGCTTCTCCTCCCTCCTTCCTGCTTTAACAGAAAGCACAAAGGCCCAGAACAGCAGGATGTCTGGTTTCATACCTTTTCAACACTAATTCCCCTCTCCTGCACCTCGGTCCTGAAGACATTCTTCCATTCATCACCCATCGTCCAACCAGATTTGTTTTTTTTGTTTTTTTTTAAACATTTTCTTTTTTATTTCCTGCTTAAACTCCTGCATTACACCTCATTTCGGTCTGACGCATATAATCACCTCCTCCTTTCTCCATATCCCTTCTGCTGTAGAACCTTCCTGTTTTATCCTCACACTACGCTGTAGTCTTCCCCATTCACTCTCACTTGTCAGTCTCTTTTTCATGTCTCTTTGCTTTCCTTCTCATTCATTCACTCCATTTTCCCTGGCATGACAGCCTGTATGTTGGCCCATGAGATCTCAGGGTTGGAAACTTTTATCACCACAGTACTGCTCAATCATACTTCACCACTCCACTCTTCCTGACAAAGAGCTCACACCGAGAGGGTCTTGGCAGGCAGGATGATTCTGCAACATTGCTTCCTCTCCCAGTCTGTGACAGCCCACCGTGTTCAAATCCAGGGCACTGGGACCAGCTGTGGTCGCTGTGAGCTGCTATCTGCTCTATTTTTTTTTATTTTTTTTTATAGAAACGTCCCACTCCCCCCATACAAGAGGAGATTGCACATAGCAGATTGCGCAAATGCATTTCCATTTCTACTGTCTTCTAATCTCAGAGTGTTCTAGGCAAACACTGTCAGTGGAGACCATTTTTGACTGTGCTCATCCAATTCTGTTTGACTGCTGGTAGAGTCTCGAGGGGTGTCGTCACGCTTCTCAAATCCCATACAGCCCTCCTCTCTGTCAGGCATATGAGCTCGCCGTGCCCTTACTGTCAGCCAAGGAGATCCTCCTTTGCAGGAGGCATTTGAGAAATCCAGGGAGAGGGCCAAATGATCTGGCCCAAAAACAGAGCCCTTATCCTGGGATAATGACGGAAAGACTAGCTTGTCCTTAATGCCAACGTGCAGCAATAGCTTTCAATTAATCAGCTTGGGAGAAGATGAGGAAGAAAGACAGAAAGGACTAGTAAACATGAAAATTAAATCTGAAGTTTTTTGTGAAAGAAATGAGAGAAGTAACTGCATTGCATGTAACTGCATTGCAAACTTTGAACACAGGAACATTTATTCAGTACTTCATAAATATAGAAATTATAACACTTGTTGTCCTTGTACTTTACATTGTATGTTTTTCTATGTTTATATTTACTTGCACTTCTAGGCGACAGTTTTTAATTCCTGTTGTTTTAGTTTGTGCCTCTGTTCATTTGCAACACTAGGTAATGGTATTGATTCCTGTAGTCCTGTAATTCTGACCTATCTATGGTACTATCTAGAATGCATTCTGTGAAAAGATGGCAAAGCATTTTGTAGGCTGCTCTGAATAAGAGCGTCTGCTAAATGCCCCAAAATGCACATGTAAACGTAAATAGTCCAAGCCAGTTGTACAGAAGCACATTTCCTTTGGTGTTTTGGCTGACATTATGACGCTAAAGTACAGAATGCCAACTTTACTGTATATTGACCATCTATACACATACATTTGGCATTCTGACCCCCGTTTAATTAGACCTCCCATTTCTGGGCATTTGTAAGCAATTGGCTGCTAAGCTCTCTTGGACAGTTGCTTTGTTGCATCATTACATCATACAAGTTTCATTTGTACCACAAATTTTTTTTCTATTTAAACATCCTTAAGACACTTTTTAAATTAGCTTGTTCTTTTATGCATGTGGCATTACTAAATATAAAGTAGTTGTAGTGAAATGTCTGCAGCATGATCTTATGCCCAATCCAATTACATACCTGATCAAAGGTCTTTTATGTTGTTTGACAATTTCAGTTCCTTTTTAGCCTTTTTAGCCAAGTAGTCTCGGTTATATTTGTGCATGTTTATCATTTATTAAACTCTTTCACTGGAGACGTACACTGTTTTTCCCTGCACATCCTACGCCCTTGGCAGAATGACTGACCACTGACAAACTTCACCTCCATGTTGCGTAGTCTCGTCTCCCCCCATGGACACATTTGCCTGGCTAATGTAGAGGCACAGCTCCCCAGAGATCCTCCTGGAGCGTATTGGGGGCTAATTGCCCTGCAGCGCTCCATGTGGGCATGGGAGCCCCTGATCTCACCTAGGAGTCATGGACGGTTCCTCAAAGCTTTGCCAGGGATGTTGGTGCCTGTCCCATATATTGCTAGGGACCTTTTCCTGGCTCTCCTGTCCCAGAAAGCAGAGATGTTGTGATGCAGGAGGGTACAGGAGGTCCAGCCTGAGTCTTCTACACCCCACCTCGGAGGAACAAGGTCTTGGAGTGTGTTCCCATTTGGATGTTTTATGGGGGGGAGCTAATAGGCCCCTGGGTCCTGTTTTCCAGGGGCCAACTAGTCCTGAAAGCTACACTGGAAGTCCCTTCTGTCTGGAGGGCCATCCGAGAGCGTGTTAATCAGTCGTGCCTATTCCTGCAGGCAATAGAAGGTGGCTCGACCGATGTGAGCAAGCTTCTTCATCTCCACGCCTGACCGAGGGGCCCAGTCAAGGAAACGGGCCACTGTCTCCGCCTCCACACTCAACACAGATGGCAGCCTGCAAGCTTTTGGAATGCGGTGTTGCTGTGCCCTGGGCTTTGGGTAATGCGATGTTTACTGTGCCCCAGGTGGTGTGTTGCTCGCCATGCCCTGTGCCCAGGTGGGCACGATGCCTGCTGCATCTCCCCCAACAGGCACACAGCAGAACCAGAGACGCCATAGGCTCAATACAATCCATACACTGGACTTCCGTGTAATTTCTTTTGGACAATGGTGCTGCACACCAGCAGCTATCAAGTCATTTGCAAATCAATCATGGAGTTCTCTGTACATGTTAATGAACCTAATTTATGCCAGTGTTCTTCATGCTGTGTATTTTGATGTAACCAGCATAGTAGTCTGGATTTCACCCTCTCTAGCCCACCACTCGCCCCTAGTTTAATAAGTATCACACACCCTGTGAAAGACCGAAACTGACAGGCATATTTTCTCAAACTGAGTTGACTGCGTTTGCTGGGAAATATCAGCTAAATTGAGTTTTGTTTTTGCTTTTGTGACATTTCATGGAGGGTGTGAAAGCAGAGGCAGCGTGTCTGTTTAATCAGCATGTTCCTTCATTGGTTCAAAGTAAACCTGCACAGAATTGGGGATGCCAAGTCCAGACAAACTCCCAAGCAAGAAGACTGGGATGGTGAATACACAGAACTACATAAAGCAGGGATGCACACAAAGGAGCAGCATTCAGTGCTCATGGGTTGTACCAGGGGATCTGACATCACGTACTGTTCTCTCCTCTTCGCTCTCCCCCCTCACATACACGCCCATGTTCTGCAGCGCTGGACACCACACTATGGACTCAGGAAATTCAGATTCATGACAGTGAAGTTGACTGAATTTGGAAAATTTTAATGTATGCTTTCAATAAACTTCAATCTACTTCATTAAATGTTCTTTTAATCTCTACCAGAGTGCCCGTAAAAGCAGTCATGTGTATGGGTTATATTTTAGTCAACTCACTGACCTTGAAAGGACTTAATTAAATGAATGAATTACCACCAAACACACTGCCAGCACCAACAAACAAGTACTGCTTAGCTGTAAAAGCTCCCATAAAATCCTTAAAATGCATACAGGTTCCATCCTGAATGTACGGATATATAGAGCAAATGTTTCTAAGCATCTAGACCATATGAAAGAAAAAAATGCTTAAGACTAAATTGGGCAGATAAATCAAGATGGCTATATGAAAAGCTTTATGATTGCAAGACAAAAGCTAAATGCTGGTGCCACAGTGGTGTCTTTTTCTTGCATTACAACTTTAAAATAAATCCATTTATATACAATTATATACAAATTATGTTTGTTAAGGAGCCTTATTGTCAGAGCCTTGATAAGTGTAAGCAGTCAGTAGTGGCAGGGATTTTACATTATAAAAGTACATCCACTGGTCTCCACTGGTACAGGCAGTAGCATAACGCTGACAATCTTCAGTTTACGCCTTCGTCTCAGACGAGGCTACATTCTTTGGGACAGGGCAAGGCTAAATCTCTTTTCATATTGACTCATCGCCTTAAGAGGATGAAAACACGCAATTACCAGAGGAGACTGTCATTTTCATGCCTGCTCATGTTTGGAAGTAAAAGTAAGGAAAATGTGGTCTTGTCCATCACAGGAACATTCTGCTTTTGCAGTCTTGTAGTTCAATACATTTGCATGCTAAAACTGAATATGCAACAAATCCAAAACAAATGGTTTCAAGGACAAGAATGTCTTGGTAAAAAAAAAAAACTATTTCATATACCTGTGTGAAGTTATAAGGCCAGTAGTAAATGGACAGCATTTACAGTACATTTACAGTATACTACAGAATTTACTACATGTGCTATACTACGAGTGCAGTCTGTGATGCTATGGACACCAACGTGGTCACCAGCAGCACAATTTCCCAACAGCCACACACATAAGGCCGTTCGTGGCAGTGGGGTTATGACATCATTCCATCATGTATTAAATGCCATTTGTGATTAAGAATTTTTTCAATCATTCTTTCAAACCCTGAGATCTCCACAATGAGAGAAACACACCAACTCCATTCCTAATGCATCCGTCACAGACGATACGAACGTGAAGCCGACCTGTGGAGCCGACACGGAGATGCCTCTGAGTTGCTGGAGAGGTCATGTAGAATCAATGAATTTGCAGCTAATGGATAGTTAAGAGGGCCTGAAAGAGCAGCTGCAAATATGGATGCCCTTTTACTCCGACTCTTTTCTTCCTGTCTCATCAGAGCCGTTCCCACAGATATTCAGCCTCTCACCTCAATTTTATTGACCGTCCTCACAATATAACCTGTCAGCGCAATCAGGGGTTGAAACCACTCAATGCTCATTTTTGGACGAAACGGTAGAATTTAGAAGAAAATGAAATGTGCAAAAATGATTGTTATGGATATGGTGAGGATATCAGAATTTGATGAGTTAATTTCAGCAAAATCCTCCAATCTTGCTGTTTGCACTCACTTTTTTTATATATACATGTCACTTAGAAATTCTACATGCAGAGATAGCTGTTCTTTGCTCGTCTGGTCTACTTAGGTCTACTTACTTTCTACTGCATATTGGGCTCTTAAAGAATGTAGAAACATTATTTTGCACTAAATATGACACTTTGGAGCTCAAAATCATAACAGGACTGTATCTTAGGACATGCACATGCTTTAATCTTAAAGACCAGTGGTTGGAGAGCAGATCTTTGCAGGGGTTATCTGTTTTTTTTAAGTCCCTCAAGAGCTCTTAAGAGACCAATAATTTACCTGTCCCATTTCATTTGCTATATTAAAATGCACAGCAAACCTGTCAAACACACACACACACACACGCTCACACACACGGTACAAGAATGATTAACACACCACGCTGATGCTTCTGTTAAATGCCTCAGTTGAAGCCAGCCATGAAATTGAGCTGAGTGTTGTGCTTGTCTTTAAGGGAAAATGCTACAGCACATTACTGAAGCAATGAGAAGTGACCTCCGTACCAACCCAGCCATATCTGTATAACACACCACAGGTTTTAAATCTTGAGCTGAAGTAATAGGCGTGAGGGAATGGCACTGAGCATGGCTGCTCAGTCTATGCGAAGGTGTTTATGTCTAGTTCCTGCTCTGCATGAGTGATGCCAACATGGTCTAAACCCTCCAGCTCTCATACAAATCACTGCTAATGCAGTATAAAGAGATGGTGTGTGTGTGTGTGTGTGTGTGTGTTTTATTTCACATTATGTAGTCAAGCAACACTTTACAATATTGACCATTTTGAATAATAAACGAATGCTCTCCCAATCTTTATATATATATATATATATATATATATATATATATAAAGCATATGCGTCTTTCCCTTCTGAATCTACACTGAAGGTATTTTATATTTATATACAGGCTCACAATACGTATAAGACATACTGTGCATGTGGCTCTGTAGCAGGATGGCAGCAGCACACAGATGAGGTTATTAAGATTTATCAAAAGGAGCATGCAGCTGATCCCAGGAGGTTTCACGCTGCTGAAGGAGTCATCAGCATTCCTCCCCAGGCGCCGTGGGCTCCCAAGGCACCACTGGCTGCCCAGGCCCCAGCTCCAACTCGCTCCTCCACAATAACACCGCCGATTTGCAAAAATACATTATTAATGCTCCATCAGGCACAGCAGAAGCTTCTTCTTGACAAGCCTCCTCCCCCCCCCATTTTCACTTTTTCATTTGCTTTAGTGCACCTGAGACATCTGTGGTACCTGTGTACAACCTCTCCCACCCCCTCCCGGCAGACTCATCCCCGCATCTTCACCTGAGCAGTTTACCGAGGCCTTGTGTGCGTGTGTGTACGTGCACTCCTGTGTGTGTGTGTGTGTGTGTGTATGTGCGTGCTTGTACATCTATGCTACGTCTACATTCTTAGAAAACGCTCACCATTGCAGCATGCACAGAAAATCACTCTGTATTACTGCGAGTAAGAAATAGGGAGAAACTTGCACGTAGCTCTTTTCTTTCAACTAGCAGAAGCATGGGTTCAGCTATCCCGCCGCAGCTGAAGACACAGCCCAATCCCGCCGCAGCTGAAGACACAGCCCAATCCCGCCGCAGCGCAGCTGAAGACACAGCCCAATCCCGCCGCAGCTGAAGACACAGCCCAATCCCGCCGCAGCTGAAGACACAGCCCAATCCCGCCGCAGCTGAAGAAACAGCCCAATCCGCCGCAGCTGAAGACACAGCCCAATCCCGCCGCAGCTGAAGACACAGCCCAATCCCGCCGCAGCTGAAGACACAGCCCAATCCCGCCGCAGCTGAAGACACAGCCCAATGAGGTGAGATGTCTTTTGCCGCCTATTACCATCACTCTGCATGATATCTGAGGTCTTGCAGAGAAACGCAGTGCATCGGATTTGCTTAGTCACTTTGCCGCTCTGCCATTCACTGTTTTTGTGCCAAAGACCGCAGAGGTTGGCCGGGCTGCGTTATGTTCTACCTGTCCTCTCGACATTCCTGTCCTCTGCTCCATCTCCTCTACAGGATTATTCTGTAATCCTCTATGCCAAGCCCATACTTGTTGCAAGCTTAGACCTACGCCGCCTGTAAGAAACTGGTGTGCATGAAATTGAGAGAGAGAGAGAGAGAGAGGAGGGGTAATAAATAAATAAATAAATAAATGAGTCCAAAAACTACCTTTAGGCCGTCTACCCCAGTTTACCAAACTCACAAAATCCTATTTAAAAAATGGTGTTGGTTGGTTATAAGCACATGAAATTGGATAGATATGACCTTGAAATTGGATAGATATACTGCGCTGTCGGGCATTCTGTGGTCTGGACTTCTGCATGGCTGCCTGTCTTTCCGAGCAGGCGAGGTCTCTAGGTGGGTCTCAAGCAGCACTCGTAGCCCTCTGCGGACGTTTGCCGTTTGCTACATGCTATCTGCCGGAACACGCTAACAAACCCGTCCGCAAGGACTCGGGCCAGCTCAGCATAATGGGGCGTGAAGACAGCTGAACGGAGGCTCGGGTTCTACAATTCCTCGGAGGAGTTAAATATCTTGAAGGGTCCTGATGGCCATGTGGCGACATCCACTCAGCCTCCGTGGACAGGTGTCAGTACAGCATTCATGCTTGCTCATTGAGAAGACAAGCTGATACAAACAAATCAATCATTTCAGACATGCCACAAGGATTTTAGTCTTGTTGGCATTCGATTACGTGATTATGTGTTAAAGCTTCTTTATTCTAAAAAGGCTCCAAGACGAGTTTCCAGAGCATCGTATACTTGAATGAGAGTTTGAGGTTCGGTCTCAGGTTTGCTGTCAGCTCCATCGCTGCTTGTTAGGGGTGAGGTTAGCAGGCTGTGTGCGGTGACCTGTCTATAGAGCGGACTTTCGCGGTGGGGAGCAGGTGTGCGACAGATGACATACCACCCAGCTGTCCGGTCTCACCACGTCAACACCATCCATCATCATACACAGCTCTGCTGCCAACTGACAGGTATATGTCTGCATGCAAATACACATGCGGTTAGTTCACATGGGCATGAGAACGAAAACCCAATCTCGTAGTATTGAATGTATATATATTTTTTGGTGCTTTGCTTGTTAGTGGTGCTGTTAGCAGGTGTATGAGCAGTGGCCTTGTCCAGACGCTGGACTCTCACTATGGGGAGCAGGTGTGATTGAAGCCGGTTGATAACCAAAAGGCATCAATTCCAATATGTGGTTTTGTGTGTTAAGGGATTGTAAAAGGAAATGGAAGTTGACCATATTGTATAGTAGGCTTTCCTCATGCTATTTACATCAATCCCGCACACCAGTGTATCCCCAACATCTACAACCTATAGTCACGCCTAGCATCTTCAGTCCAGTGTGCTCAGTAATAAAAGTCATGTCCAGTGAGATTGCAAAAGATTTATAATCAAGAAATTCAGCAAGTCAAATACATTGATTTGCTGGTCTTTTCTTGATTAAGACCAACAGAAAAATTCCTTACACCAATTGCCTGCCATTTAAAAATATCATTTTGTCCCGCTCTACTTCATTGGCACATCTTCATTAAAATCATAAAGCATTGTGTACTTGGCATTCAGAAGGTCTCTCTTTATTGCTCTGTGTCTTGTGCAAGATTAGGATTCTTTGCAACTGTAATATGCACAAAGGGGTGAGTGAGATTCACTGAACGTCTAATTGGGCCCTTTTATTTTTACTGAACAGTCATTATGGTCAGGGTCAAGATGCTGGGTCAGCTACTGTGGCTCTGATAGACAATACAAGATTTGTTTGCAGATTAGAACAATGAAGTTTCTGAACAAAAGGAAAATTTGAGCCACTAAAGCCTTTTCAAAAAGGGGTACAGTTTGGAAGTATGGTCTGTACACTCCCAGATGTACTGGTTTCATTCCAGTACACTGCAGTGGTGGCTGTGCAACCCTGCTGGTATAGCCTGGCTCCCTGTCCCGGGTGTGGAGCTCTCGGGGTTGCCATGGCTCCGAACTGCATGGCGATGTTGCGGGCGTGGAAGGTAAAGTGAGGGGTGCAGTGGTGGAGACCTCGGTCTGCAGCTCACTCTGCGGAGACGGAGAGTGCAGCAGTAATAAAGCCTCTCTGGGGAATCACTGCTGCTTGCAGGCTAATAGTCCACACTGCAGCAAAGCAACAGGGGCTTTTGCTAGAGCGAGACAAGACTCCACCCAGCCGAGAGCATGCAGCAGTTAAGCTTGCATCGGTCTTGCTGAGGTTTCGAGTCTGTAGTCGTCTTTTGCGTATTAAACACTACATCGCAAGCGGAGCACACTGGTAACCACTCGTGTGGTGGGTGTTGTCATACAGAACAGATGCCACCCAGTACGGAGGCACGGAGTGATCATGCAGCAGGGTGGTAAATAAAGCTGTGACTGGAAATTACTAGAGCCGCCGCGCTAGGCTGCACCAACACGTAGTCGCACGACGGCAGGAACAAAGCACGGATGTTAGCGCGCGAATGTGATGTAGGCATGGAGCTGTCATCTGGGGGAGAAAGGCAGCCACTCTGAGCAGCGAAGGTGGGTTGTACACCAGCGCTCTGCCAGCTTAATGTGTGTCACTGCTCTCGACAGACGTTGAGCACAGGATTCTGGAAACTACCATTTAAACTCCAGCGCCATGTTCAGCAGCGGATAATTAAACTCGACTTCATACAAGTTCTGCTGTCCTGACGGAGTAATTGTTTTGCTGCAAAATTTTAAATAATTACAGTACGTGTTGACAGCAAACATGTGATATAACAATGTTTAGCCATGAAGTTGCTAACTGTTGATTCCAGGCTGCTAAGACTAACTTTTTTTTTTTGGGGTCACTGCTAGATTCCATAAATGAAAAGGTCTTTTTTCTAGCCCTCTATGCTTCAGAGGATTTTATATTTATGAAACTCGCTTGCTTTCTATTGTGGTGAAACTCAAACTGCTAAGAGGCATCAGTCCATGAAATTTAATACAGACATTTTTTATTTATTTGTTTTTAGAAATAACTAATATTCACTTTTTGAGGGATCATTTGTGTAGTTTTCTCTGCTTAAAAGCCCAAGTCAGAGGGAGCAGAGAACTAAGATTTTTATCTAAAAAATTCAACATTTCTTATTGGTATAGAATCAGCAAAAAGCAGAGCTCCCGCATTTTTTTATAACACAAAGGACTCTTCAAAAATGGAGGTGAGGAGCTAATATTTAACTTTACAATATTTGCCATTGTAAAAGTGCAGAAATGGTGCCATTTCCATGTATATAGGGCACTAATCAAACAGTTGGGCATCTAGTGGATGAAACTAACTTGCCCTTCGTGCATCCCCGTCTCTCATTTGCAAGCTGGTGCCACGTCGTGAGCACTGATTTGGTTCGACAGGTCAAAGAAAGGAACTGCCACCGAGGTTACATAAGCTTTCCTAATCTCATATTAACTTCACAGAAGTAAGAGAGCAGTCAGATGTCACATTTCAATGGTGCACTGCTGGTGCTGTCAGTTCTGTTTCTCCCCATCAAGCTTTCTTATACATAATTAAACAAATGTGGTTTTGAAAAATCGTTAGCCAAGTTAGAAACAATCCTCTGGTTCATAAATGTCTCTGTGCTCTGCCTTAACCTGAACACATGAATATGCATAGAGTCAAGCATGGAGTCAGCTCACTGCGGCTCAGTCCCAGAACAGTAAGCAAACTTACTGAGAACACTGCTGCCTGGTGACTACTATAAAACCTGGTTAAAATTAAACTTGAAGGTTGAAGAATATGAACAAGTATAACTTATGAATCTGTACATTACCCATGTCCTCAGACTGGCTAGGGATGGACTTGGTCTTGTCAACATTCTCTGCATTAGCGTTGCTGGCCAAACGATTGCTGTCTTCGAGGCAATAGGAGACACCTCACCAGAGCTCATCAACGTGCCAACGAGGTCCATCTTGCTGTATGTGAAGACCAGGAAATCAGTGGCTTCACTGCACTGACAAATGAAAAAGGTTTCCTGTACATACAAACAAGATTAAAGATGACAAGATGAATATGAAGCAGAATGTTTTATATTTTTAAAAAAGATCTTGGTATATATCATTTTTGAATACCAGCATATTCATTGTTCACTCCTCCAATGGGTTTAGGCTATACTTAGAACATTTGGTGGAACTAGGTTGTCTTATGAAAACTGTCACAGACACCCTCAGCCTTCACAGTGCATGTGTAGCCAAACATTACTGTATTTACTGTAGACATTTTCAATGGGAGAATTATAAAAGATATCTGAGATGAAAAGACAATAAATATGACAAGATCATGCAGAATGATGCATCTAAATTTCTCATCAACATCAGGAATGTGTTTGCAAGAACACACACGCTAGCAACAAACATAATAAGAGACATAATGGGAAGGTTAAAGTATAGAGCATGAAATGACAGCATTTAATACTCCCAGTATAGCAGGAGTGCCATGGAAGTCTGTAGACCATAGCTGTGTTCGAAATAGCCTACTACATACTGCATACTGCACTCAGTATATACTGGATACTGGTCCTCATAGTAGTATGTAGTAGGCTATTTCGAACACAGCCCATGTCTTATCTGCAATACTTATGTTTACTGTTAAAACTATCCATTATGCTACAATATGGTAATGACTTTAATCTGTCCCAGTACTTTTGCTCACCTAAAAGAGAGAAGAACATCATGAGGGTTACAAAGTACCATTATCCCAAAAGCTATAAAATATACATATCAAGTAAATATTCCCAAATAAAAGAAGCCATTTTTGGGGGTTTCTTTTAATCTTTTAATCCCTACTGCTTGAGTATGTGAGGTAGGGTTGGCAACTCTGATCCCAGGCGTAATCCTGCTCACAAAGTGTCAGTGGCGCGTGTGCCTCTATGCTGAGAGGTCCTGCTCCTAATAGTGCGTTTATCAGCTGTGCACACGCTCAAATACCTAAATGTCCTTCTTATGCATCTCTGCTCTCCCTGAGGTACGAATGGCAATATCATATCTCTGTCTCTTTCTCTTCCTCAGCCGATAAGACTTAAACTGCCCTTGGCCGTATTTGTAGATGGATTACACTGCTTCCCTGTCTCCTATGTGTGTGTGTATTGTCGTGTCCACGCATTGTGCTGTCTATCTATACTTGACTCTCAAATTCCACACGAGATCTGTGGGTCTTACCAGTTCTTTCTTAAATTCCTTGCATTGCATTATTTACAAAGATCCAGTCAATTGTTTTAGTATACAATTTAGCGAAATGACGTCATGTATCTGCTATAACAGCTTGAAACATTTACAACCTGAAATATTTACATCAATTTAAAACCACCAGTGAAAGCAAAGGAGTTTATTCCGTATGCATAGAAAGGTTCATCTATCCAAGAAGCTGAACAAAGATCACTCCTTTACCTAATGCCAATTTGCATGATTCTGTAGCTCCAAAATCAATGGCACAATTGAACCATTAGCCCAATTTTCCATATCAGCATTTATTTTACATCACTGACAATTAAGATTTTAGATCAGTTTGCAGTTTCTAATTCTTTGCTAATCTTGTGCACCTCAATGCCAAACTCATTTTTAAAGCTGCAAATTTGAATATGGTTATATTTCATGAAGACTATTAAAACTGCATGAAAAATGCATGTCATGTAAAAGTGCACTGCAGATATAAACACCCTGTTCTTGTTTGCAATTGTAAAATTGGTATATGTATATGGCATTAAAAATGCTTTTTACATTCATGCTTTTTACATAAATCAACATAATACCCCTTCACACGGACCCACTAAAATCTAGTAGGGAATCCTTTATTTAAAAAAAAAATAATTAGTCAAGTTTTCATGTTTAAATGTTATGCACATTATTACTGTAACCATAATAAAAATGACTAAAGATAGTGTTCACTCAAAATAAAACAGGTGACAAGATAAATTATTAAGAATCAAAATTAAGGATCTACAAAAGGTTTTATTTGGAAGAATTTCAAAAGAAGCTCATATCTTAGGTTTACTGACCAAAATATTTTGCCTAATGATATCCCAGATCCTACAGCTGTGAAATAAGTCTGTTGTATAGATTGTTGTTCTCTTCTTGAAAACATCTTGAGTTTACAAATCAGTTCAATTTGCACAAATTTCACACACAGACCAAATAAGTACGGTATAAGCACGGTGAGTTTTCATTCCAATACTTTTGCATCCATGCTGAGTCGTGGATAATGCAACTATGGCTAGGTTAGCTGCTTAGACACGATACGATGTTTACTAAATGTGTTGACATATGCCTATGTAAATCTATTATTTACTTATTGGATGCTCTCAGCATGGGGCCTACACGATTGTGCTCATAGACCATTGTGCGCCACAGCTCATTATTGGAAGTTCGCTGAACAGTATTTTCAACTGATCACTTGGTTAGACAAACGATGACGTGTCCCATGCTCACCAAATGAAGACTTCTAGGAGACGCACTGGGCCTGTACGTAACAGGTACATAACGATGATTGGAATAATATCGGACAGCAATATTATTGTCATATATGCACAAATATTAGTTTTGAAGAAATGTGTGTATATTATTGGTTACTTTGAATTATTCATTACGTCGTGCTTTGCTCCACAGCGACAACTGGTGTAGGTCTCCTAATATAGGTCCTAATTGACCACTGCACTTTTTGCAGTTAGCTCGAAGGTGAGTAGGCACAATGTAGTTTGCTAGCTAGCCAGTCAGCTTAAGTCTGTCGTAAACCGTATTGTATCCATTACAGGCATTACCTAAGTTTTTTCATCCGTTTCAGATTTTGACACACACAGGTATTTGACTTTCGTGATACAATTAAAACTCTGACCGTAGCTGCCAGATTTAGTCTGTCATAGATCGTGTTACATGTATTTAAAAGATTTTTATGACTCGCTAATATATTTTGCTTCTGTGATATCATTAACTATGTGCTTTGTGGCTGTGGTGAAGGTAAGCAGGAACCATGAAAGCTTTTTCTTAAGTTTGTTATAGGCAGACATAGGCGTTACATCAATCTTGAGTGAAAAGGAATCATTTGCGGCTGAAATTATTGCAATTTTCATGGACACTGAATTACCCTGGTGAGGTAGTAAAGCATTATTTTCTGGCTAGTCTAACCTACAATGCTTTTGCAGAAACAGAAGATTACAAATGGCCTGCTGTTAGTTTGTATACTGCTTAAATTCTTTGGAGCAATCAATAACTAATTTGCAATAACTAATGCATTGAGTAAACAATAATTAATTTAACAGTCAACATGAACAGATATTTTAAAGTTGATTGAAAAGTTTAGTCATCAAACTACTAATATCGTGTTGGCTCAATCTAATAAAAAATTAACATTTTTTTTTGTTGTTTTTTTTACATGCAGTCAACTTAAAAATTCTTGTTCTTGTTAACAGTTATCAAGTTCAAATTATTTATAAAATGTTTTTTGCAATGACGGCAAATATATGCTTGAACCACACTTAAAAACATGCTTAAAAAAGCATAATTCAAAAAGACTAATGGAAAATGTTGCCTTAATTTTTTTTTTAATGCTTCATTTTATAGAGTGCACATTCATTCTTGTTGTAAGACCAAATATAGTTGGTTTAATACAACCACAGTGTAGGCCATTCCTGACAGATAAGTCTATACCCATTTGTTAAGATCTGAATTACTCTTAAGCTGGAAATAAGTAATCGTCAACTAAACCATCAAATCAAATATATTTATATGTTATTTAAAACCACATACCTAGCTAATTCTGCTTGCTAAGCTACATGCTAAAGGGGAGTCTTCACAACCAACCACATGCCCCTGTGTTAAATTCCAAAGTAATCATTTGTAATCAGACATCCTAGTGATACTCAAGGGTTCTGGTGTAGTTCACATCAGTACCATCGAGTGGTGGCTAATTAAGTAACAACCCATCTGACCTGATATACTATTACAATTTAATCAAATTACAAGAAATCAAGCATAAAACATGTTTAGATCCAATGTTTGGATTCTCCTGAAGGTCTTGACTAGCTGGACAAAAAAGGGGACATTATTCATTTAGCCTGAAATAAACGAAAGGCATTGTTCCCATATTCCGAGTCAAATGAAAGGATTTGTTTCCTGAACTGTTGTCTTAAATCACAAACAGCTTTGTTCAGAGCATTAAGGTGCTACAAATGTGACAAACCTCTACTGAATTATGAATGAGAAAATCTTTTCAAATATGTTATTTTTAAATCAAATTTGTTAGCCTCAATCCCACAAAACATGATTCATTAATTATACTATGGGAATGAGCAAAGCTTGTTTGGTCCTTTATTTGGTTGCTTGTGCCATATGTTGTGTAAATCTGCCCTTTGTTTTGAGGAAGATATAAAATGATGGCAACAACCAATGGTCAGAAACCAGTGAGACATCTTTCTTTCTTCCTTACAGAGTTGTTTTATTCTCATTCAGCTCTCTCATCTCTGTAGCAAATTAATTTCAGGTCCGTTTCCATTTGAATGATGGTGTTTTTCCTTTAAGATCATTTTAGAGCCGCACAAAACCATAAATTAATTATTTTAATTATTTTTATGTTCAGTTCTGAAATATTAATCACACTCTTCACGATAGAGCAAAGGCTTTTTATACTACAAATGTGTTTACTTTTCACAACATAGTTGTTTTTTTCCTTTCTTTTTTCCCCCAGCAGCTAGAGTTATTTCAAAAAGGTAGAACGTTTGTGACATTAGCCATTTGCATTCAGCTCTGCACTGGCTACCAGTTAGGTTTCAAGCTGATTTTAAAATACTCTCGTTGATGTATAAAGCTCTTAGTGGACTGGCCCCACAGTATTTGAGTGAACTCCCTGAATAGCATTACCTAATAATAGTATGTCTACCACCTTCTCAAAATGCATGGTTTCTCCCTGTTCCCAGAATTAGTAAGAATAAAGCCAGCGGAAGAGCTTTCTACTATAACGCCGTTTGTTATGAAATAATCATCCAGGTTTAATTCAGAACTGACGCACTCCTAATTTTGAAAACTTGGATAAAGACTTTTTTACTGAAGCTCTTGGTTAATTTCCTTTATATAAATGTAACCACTCCCTAAAGGTACATTAGCCTACTGTCCTAAATTAATCCATAAACCATAATTGTTAAATTTGTTCCAGTTTTCAAACGTTTATATTATTGTGGCCTATGACGCTGGTGCATTTAGGCGAACACCAGATGCTGCATATAAACTCTGTTGTCGTTGAACTTGGGCCTAGTTCAGACGACCGAGTGTGTCTGTCAGTAGTGCACAGAAAAATCGCATTGTCGCATTGGGGGTCATTGTTAACAGACATTGTTACCAGTGTCTGTTCTTCGGATTTCCAGCTAAACCGTAACCATTGTGGCCTGTATACACATTGTGGGCCTGCCACAATAACTGAAAAGCACAAAACGAAATAGTTCAAAACTGTTACCATTCTGGCCAATGTACACAGTATATCATGTCTACTGTAGATCACTGTATATCGAGAAATAACGTAAAAGTGAACGTCACTTAGAGACACCTTGTCCGGTGAGTTTTCTTTTTCTCTCTCTTTGCCACTGTTAGCCACACTGAACGTTAACTGAAAGGTCAGATTATGTAAACTCTGACTGGAACCCAACACAAAAATGGAAAAAAGAAAATTATGTTGGGAAAATGTGGTCTTGAGTATGCAACGTCCAGAACGAACCGAATACATAAACACCGCATTTTAGGGGTTCCTACATAAAAGTGCAGAGAATGAGCCCCCAGTAATAGAGATTTCTAGTAATCTTAAGTGTTAATGTCATCCCAGTAACCTACCAGTAATAAGGGTGGGGCTCAAATTATTTAAGGGAGAATAAAATGGAAAAAGGGAGGCAAAATTTCCATCACTTTTGATGTTGAAGTCTAGTCCAGTTCTGATCATTAGGAATGCATGTTAATGCATACAGGCATTAGAATCCTTTCAACTTTTGTCATACTTTAATGACTATTACTTTTCACTTTATTTGTTTTCATTTTTGTCACCAAAACATTAAACTGAGCATATTGCACCTACCTGGATACCTCCTTGTGCCTTTGAACAGTAAACCCTGGACTCTTAACATTCACCTCACGTAAATCTTTAGGACTCCCTAGTTTGACTACTTGCCTAAGGGAGGCCAGCCACAAATATATATATACATCTTTTTTTAGTAGTGAATGAATGGTAGCTGGGCTGCCCAAGAAAGATGGGTTCTCATTTGAGTCTTGGCCCTCCCAACGTTTCTTCCTTAAACCACCTGGGGGGTTTTCAACTGCTGCTACCAGATTAGGAATCTGAACCCGAACATTTGTAATGTTGCTTTGTAACAATGCATTTTGTGAAAGGTGCTATATAAATACATTTGACTTATTTATCCTTATTTTTCTATTTGCCTGTAATAATATATTGTCATGACTCTTATTTGCTGTTTATAAACTGAGTTATCACCATGACTCTCTTCCTTTCAGTTAAAGAAAGTTAAAGTCACGTGACGGATTCCCTTGGGTGTGACTGCAATTCAACTAAATTGCAGATATACAAGTGCATTCTAATCAGTTTGGAAAAAAATAAAATCTTTAAAGATTTCCCACATTCTTTTAGGGATCTGATGAACATGGCCTTTATAAAGCCTCTTTCAGACATGGGCACCTTGAACCCCGGAGTTGTATAAGAACACAAATTGTACCTGTTGTTCCAAACATTAGCAACATGAACTTTATCCTGCTAGCAACCTAATAAATAATCCCTTGGAAAAGTGATTCAAAATAACCTACTACATACGTTATGTTTAAAATGGTCTTTTTTGTGATATAAACGTAAAAGCTGTTGCTGCAGCTAACGTTATCGTATCACCATCACTAGCCTGCTAGCAAACAGACCGTTATGCTAGTTAAGCTATGCCACAAGACTAACAATAGCTAGCTGGCTGAAACATACCTATTACTTCAGCATTGGTTGAACAAAACGTTTAAAAAGTTGCTAAAACAATACACATACAATACCTCAATATGTGTACGTGTGAACATACAATATCTACAATGGGTTTTCGGCTACTTACCTCGTTGACTTCTCGCCGGATTTTTTTACAAGTGCTCTTAGCAGTTTTCAAACGAACGTTCGAGTCCCCAGTTAATGATGGATTCACGAGACGCTTTCATCTTTTCTTTGACTGGAAGATGGCGGATAACAACGAAGGTGCGTTCACAGAACTTTGTACTGGCTCGGAATTGCAAAAACGCTGGTTTATATAAATGTGAATTCATATGTGTTAGATGAACATCGATCAAGGCAAATAAAATGGCCCAGTTAAAAAAGAAATTCAGTGTGTCAGAACTGAAACTGCTCTTAGTCCATACTGACACACCAGTCTTTAGTAAACAAGTCTTATTATTTTGGTGTGTCTGAGAACCATGTGAGTCTTTATTGAGATATGTACTAAAGCTCGAGAGGAGACACGTGTGAGATTACCATGGTCTTTGTCTTAGCGGACACATTTGTGCAGCAAGAGACTTATGCTAACGTCTCCTTTGTCTTTTCATTCAATCTCATTGTTGTATAGGAGAAACTACAGAGACATCAAGGAGATCTCCTTTTTGATTTTTCTTTCCTCAGGTAGTACATCATCACGACATATTTCATGTAGCTTACCAGAAAATTCATTCAATCAGTACATGAGGAGAATGTAGGCTTTTTCAAACACAGCCAGTGTGTAAATAGAGCAAGTAATTTGCCAGAGAATTCAGAGTAGATGTGTTTGTTATGTGACTGATGTGAAACCAGAAAAAAAACTCAAAACCACTAGAACCACAAGACAAAAGTGGCTAACAGAAGAGAACAGCAAGAGATTTGATTGTTTACAATCAGATAACGAACTTGCTATGTGACTGGTTTTATCCAAACAAAAACTCAGGTGAACAGCAAACTTCCTGCATGGAATGTAGCTGCTTCGGGATCTCTTCTGCACTCCTACATATTAAGTTCCAGTCTTTGATTGAAATTGTGGATCCATCCGAATATAAGTAGTATTAATATTGGTGCAAGAACAATCATCATTGCAGATGAGCTGGTTGTGTGGTTTGATGTGCCGATTTCTGCAACATGGTTATTGCATCATGCTGTGTTGCCTGCATGTGCGGAGCCCCTTGCCTAAACCACCCGGGCGATTTCCTGTAGTGAGCACTCGTCTGACAGAGAATCTCCAGCTGTGCACTACATGTGTGAAAGGGTAACTGATTCTCTGGACATTATCTGGAGTTCATATGTGAAAACTTACATTAGATGCACTAAAAGGCACAGTGGACAGTAGATGGTTAGAAGCAACATGTTGCCAGTGTTTGTTTGGCTGGCCTACAGTGATTTCCTGCTGAGGCCTTTGAGCTAATGTGGCAGAGACCTTTAAAGCCCTGATGACTGTAGTGGGAGTAAAAGGTCAAGTAAGACAATTAGCTGTTTAGGTGTATTAATGTTGGGTTCTGCCCAGGAAAATGGTCCTTAAGCAAGCTGAACACCCAGTGCCATTCTCTTCCAGTGCCTTTCTCACCTACCTCTCCATCTTTCACTAACTGCATATCAGAAATGAAGGATGAGCAGACTTTGGTTTAGGACACGTGTAAGCGCAATCCTGCTAGTGAAGGATGGATGTAGGCTCAAAGAAATGTTCATTTCCTCTTGATACTCTATTTAAAGAAATCCTTTTCCCCCCTTTTGAGGCACAATCCCTGCTGGGATCACATGGGAGAAGGGAAGATCTCTTATAGTGGAGAAAATGCATTAGCCTTTTCTGCACCTGAGTGCCTGCCCACCTCACAACCATCCAGTGAGAAGTGGAGGTATCTGGAATACTTATTGCTCAGTGTGTCCACCAGAACCAAAAGCTTACTCTGCTGTCATCTGTCTGAGCTCTCTGCTGCAACAAATGGGAGGCTTTGGCAGGATTCATGAGCCTAGTTGTGTATTTAATCATGATCTTCAGGATCGGCATGGTCTCAGAATCAAATCAAAAGCAGTAAATAGCATAAGTAGAAGAGCAGAGGAGTCAACTAGAGGAGAAGAATGCTCAAAATGTAATGTTGATACATCTGGATATCACAAAAAGATTACACCACTGTGAAAAATACATCTTCCGATGCCTATGGTCACATTATCGGTGATGTTTCTGGAATCATTGGGTGTTTTGGGTTTTTCGACATCAGACACCCTCATCCAGGTGAGCCAGCCAGGGTTGATCAGTCCCCAGCTTGTGTCCATTTGGCTAATCAGCTACCACGACTCCATGGTTCCCCTCTCTTGAGCCACAGCCATCTTAAGGCCCTCTCTGGCTCTCCTCTTTCACTTTCCCACAATTCCTAGACTGCTTAAGGAATGTGTCGCAAAACCTCCACACCCAATCTCCACAGGAAGGCACCTCAAACTCCATCCTGCTTGCTTACAGTCGCTGACCAGTCCCGAGTACTTGGAGAGCTTCCTCTCGAACGCTTCTTCAAAGCGGTCTTCCCAAGCGTCTGTCAGTTCCAGCAGCATGACTTGCTTGGTTAACTCAGACACAAGGACAACATCTGGTTGATGGGTGGTGACGACAACATGGCTGAGGAACTTCAGCTGCCTTTCGAGGTCCACCAACAGCTGCCAATCTCAGGTCAGAGGTCAGGATGCCTGCTAGTGATTTTTTGACCAGGGCTGCCTGTTCCCCCGCTCTAATGAAGGCCATGGATTTCTTGGAGGGAGGAAACTGCTTTACCCAAACAAGTGCAGTGCTGATAACTTCAGCGATGGTCTTAAGGACTTGATCATGCCTCCACCGATATCGTCCTTCTCCAACTGAGGATGGGCTCTAGGGTACCTCTCTTGGAACACAGTACACAAAATGGTGTTTATGCCCCATGTGTGCAGATTTGATGGGCTTGGAAGCACATCGTATACTGACTGCATGAGGAACTTAATGCAGTGAGGCTCAGCATTCCAGATTTTAGCCAGGTCACCTTCCTCTGTGTTCCCCCATCTTGTCCAGGCCCCTTGCTGCTTCATTCCTTCCCTCTGGTGATCCTTTGTGGAGTTGGAAAGGATCCTAACCCAGCTTGTGACCACTCCCACCAGTTTCCTGTGACGCAGCCTTGCCTCAGCCTCTTGGACCGCATCCTCTGCCCTCCACTTCCTGCCTGTCCTCACTTGGATTCCAGCTTTGGCCACCTTTGGATCACTAGAGTCCCTGTACTGCACCACTTCTCTAGCTTTTAAAACCTTGAATTCCTCCTCCAAGGACTTGAAGTGCAGCTGCCTATGTTGTGCCCATAGAGTGCTATGAAGCTCAGACTCTTTGGTAACTCCAGCCATCTCCGAAGGTGGTTGCTGACTTTCCTCTCTAAGGACTCAACTGTAGATATTCGGACCACATAAACAAAGAGGGGCAACAGGATTCTAGGAAGGATGCCGTGCTGGTAGACCCAGGCTTTAAACTTTCCAGGTAAACTGGACTTGTCCACGGATTTCAGTGAGCCATCCAACTCAGCGCTGGTTGACAGGATAGACGCTGAGTCTCTCAGGGAGCTGTCAAATACTTTGCCGCTAGCTCTTTACAGGCTTCTCTGTAATTGTTGGGATGTCTGTTAAACTGGAACTTGTCCTCCACCTTTCCTTTCCTCAGTACCATGGATCTTAATTTGGTAGGTTTGGTACATTCTCTTCCGGCTTTCACGAGAGGCGGTCGCACTATCTCTTGCTCCTGCGCTTCCCCTGTTCCCTGGTGTTTCTGCTCAGCTTCTTTGTCTCGTCTCAGGACCCTGACGCTGCTCTTCGAATTTAACGAAGAAAATGGAATTGATCAAGTGGTCTCTCAACGCAATTGATACTCTTTTTTCCACTAGGAGTCATGGGGCGGGGAACCCGCATGTCCAGACGGAACGTTCTCGGCTGGATATGTGCTTGACTCGTGGGCGACGTGGCGTGGTTTGTGTCTCGCGCCTCTCTCCCTGGAAGATATTGAGGACGTGTACTTATTCGAACTTTGATCACTGGGTTTCTGCTGATTGGCCTGGGCGTTGCCCTGGTGTATCGGGAAATTAAAAGTGGGGTCAGTTATCGAACGCCCACGGAAATTGCCCAACATGATTGATGCGATGGGCAGAGCTGTCGGGACACAACAGGTGACTTTCGGTAAAAGCATGGATTCTATCATGGAGGGACTCCAAGCTCTGCATGTGAAGTTGGATCAGTTGGGAGACCGCTAACCTAAAGGAGCTGCTCGTGCTCCAAAACGGGCTCCTTGCTAAATTCTTGTGTTATCGCTTATCTACATCCCAACAAATTTCTCCCTGAAGGTCGTCGTCTTGGTTACTGCTCCTTCCCCCACTCAAAGACTGTCAGAGGAGGGCTCTCGCCTTACATCGCGAACTCTGGCACAACTTGGGCCGGGCCTCTGGCTCCCCCTGGCAGATGAACATGCCTCTCACTGCTTGATGTCTGTGTCTGATGCTTGTGCTGTGGGGATTTTTTGCATGCTCATAGACTGTTGTCCTGTTTGAGAACAATCTGTGATCATATGTTTTTGACTCCTCCCACTGTTTATCTCTCTATGTTCTTCCTTAATCCTTAAACGGCGGCGCTGTTTCGATGCAGCGGCCGCTCCGAGGTCCCGGTGCTTTACACTGAGGCCCCGGGGGAACGTATTTCGTCGCCTTGTACTTGTACATTGTGATGATAAATAAACATTCCTTGATTCCTTGAAACGCATGCGGGCCAACTTCACCAATTTTTTGATGAATTTCCCTTCAGAATCCACCAGCAGCCTGGGACTGATTCTGTCATGACTGTGAGGTCATCCATGAATGCCCGTTCTCCACCTTGTGTCATCTAGAAGTAATTATAATAATCAGTGATGAGGTCTCCACACCTATTATGAACGAGATGTTTCATCAGAGTGAGCTGCACTAACTTGTGTGGAATGGAGCTGAATGTGTTTGCCAGGTCAAGCCATAACACTGGCAAGTTGCCTTTGTTATCTCTAGCCTCCCAAATAAGCTGTGTCACCACACCGGTATGCTCCACACAGCCCGACATCCCCGTAATGTCGACCTTCTGGACTGATGTGTCAATATAGTTGTTCTTTGTCAGGTAGGTGCACAGCCTCTTGGAAATGGGACTGAAGAAGATCTTTGCCTCAACACACAGTAGGGAGATGATGCGGAACTGGTGTAGCTGGGTGGAGTTTTCCTCCTTAGGGATCCACACCCCTTCCTCCGCTCGCCACAAATGGTTTATTTTTTAAATGTAATCAGCATGGTTAAGGGAGTCAGATGCAGGTGGTTGCTATGTTGGGGTTTGTGCAAAAACAGGCCAACTCAGACCAGCCCAAGAAGGAGACCTTGTTAAATATGTCCACCCACCTCACCACCTAACCCCTACTTTGATATTCTTACCAGCCTCTACCATGTTGAAATCTGTTTCAAAGTCATTAGTATCAAGAGGGAGTGTTTCACAAAGCTCTCCTGAAGTGAATTAACATTGATAGTAGCACACTTTCTCAGAAAGAGCTTTTGGGAGGGAAAAAGAACTTTAACAGGAATGTTATTTGCAACAAAGGTGGAAGGATAAAGCAGAACATTAGCAGTGAGGAAACAGAGAAAGAACCTTTTTTCAGACTTTTCAGACATTGCACAGTGACGCAGCGTATCGAGTTTGGCATATTTGGCATCTTAACATAAACACATTTAAGATACAGAGGTAATTGCACATGCCATGATAAACTTATTTATATTAATTTATAATTCTTATTGATTGTTCTGCGCAATAAGGCATATTGCTCATGTCTTTCACCACTTCACCTTTGTACAGAACATCATGGCACATATGAGATAGGGGCAGCTGTGGCATGCAAGAAACAAATCAAATAAACATAAAAAAGGAGAGGGGAGATCAACCTGTCACTCAGCTGAGATGAGTGGGTGAACAAAGACCACTGACTGTACTCTGTTCCCTGGGAAAACACATACATCCACTCCCTATTCATTCATAGCCAGATGTGCTTCTCCTTTGAAGTCTCAGACACCAATTTCTGTGTGTGTAGCTGTAAACTCACTCACACACTCTCTCTCTCTCTCTCTCTGACTGTCTCTGTATCACCCACCCACCTTCAAACCTGTTCATTTCATGCCTTGTTCCCTTCACACATCCACTCATCCACACACACACTTCTGGATGATGAGGAAGATTCGTAAGATATATAGGCAATGGAAATCATGTCCTAGCAAGGCCAAGCAGGCACCGAACCTCAGAGTGAGCTCCATGTGCTGAATTTCCTTCCTTCCCTTCTTCCTTCTTTTCTTTCTTTGATACCTGAACCCATAATTTTACTTTTAAACCATAATCCAAAAACAATATTATTCATTGTTTTCCAAGTCAGCTATTTGTTATTCCAAACAAACTAGATGCTAAGGTTCCTCGAGGCATCTGAATAATAATAAAAATTCATAGAGATTATGAGTGGAATAATCAAATTTCATAGAAATTAAGTCATGAAGAAAGCCATGACTGCCTTGTTTCAATATCCTTTGAAAGCTCAAGGGCTCAAGGTCATTATCAAAGCAAGATATAGGAAAGATCGGTAATGGATTCGTCTCACTTTTTACTGGACTTTGTCAATGACTTAGGCCCAGCAGAGACTGCTTACATCCTCATTAAAAACCTTTCTCTAAGGATTATAAAATGGCCTTTGAAATGCCTCAAAATGTGACATAATATTCTTCTTCAGTATTTAGTTCAGTGTGGCCTGGATTCATTCAAAAATGATTATACTCCACATTTAGTTTTTTCACACTTTATTCACCATAATCATGAATAACAGTAATACTTATTCATTAAAATGCCTTTTTTTTTTTACCTGTGTGACTCTTCTCTTAGGATAATTTACCTGAGCCAGATAAACTGCAATCTAAGTGAAAGGGTAGTTCTTTGGCCGCCCAGTCATTAAGAAGCAAATTATTGCCGATCCTTTACAGAATAGCCTGGTGTGCTCCATAATTTCTGTAAGAGCAGTGTGCCTTCTATTAGTTTCAACAAATTGCTCCCATATTCTGACAACAGTCATTCTAGATGCTGGGGTCCACCTGAGAGCATTAATTTTGCATCCAGCTTGGCTGGACAAACTACAAGGACACTCCGCACTGGGGATTTGTAGACTGGGCAGGATTAGGCTGCATTTAATAGAAACAACTAAGCTATATGGAAATACATAATGCATTTTCATTATGCATTATGAATCAATATACTCTGGATCCCAAACCAGTCAAAGGTGAGTTGTGTGGGGGAAAATGAGAAAACAAAAACTTCAGATATGTCCACAAACCACCAGTGTTAAGCATCTAAACACACACACACACACACACACACACACACACACACAGAGTGCATAAGAGCATGATGATCAGTGCCAGAGGGGCATTTCCTGACGTCAGCTTGTTCAACTGGCACTAGTGAAACGTGTGTCACTTGCATGCGTGTGATTGCATGCGTGTGATTGCATGCGTGTGCTTGCATGTGTGTGATTGCACGCGTGTGATTGGATCCGTGTGATTGCAGGCGTGTGATTGCATCCGTGTGCTTGCATGCGTGTGATTACACGCGTGTGCTTGCATGCATGTGCTTGCATGTGCGTTCCCAGTCCTGGCGTCCCTCCCTCACACTGTTCACGCTGCTGTTTTGAATGATACTTTTTTTTCCTATGTGCACTCTCCTGGCAGCTCTGTGCTATTGCTTCTGTATCTCTGGGGAGACGGTGTTTATGTAGCTCTCATGGCCGGATTTCCTTCCTCTCTGGCTGGTGTGCACCTGTTCTGTTTTATTAGGTGCAAATGTAAGAACACAGCCTGCAGGCACTGGGCCTCTCTCTGCTGACTGGATTGGATCCTGGGCTAGCGGTCTGTGTGGCTGTTTGGCCCCCTCCCCCTCCGTCTGCCCTTCACCAGGATCATGTGTTTTTGTCTCCTCAGGTTAGTGACTGTAACATTATTGAGCCTCTCATAGTTCTTCTGATGAGCCAGGGGAGACATCTCCAGAGAGGAGTAGAGGAAAAGCAGGATTATTTAATGTTTTATTGCTCCTTCTGCCCAACGCAGAGATCCACCGTGTGTGGCGTTGACCCTTGGGAGCGTCGCCGCCCTGCTGCTCATCCGAGGCCATTAAGAGGCATTTCTCCCCTCTCTCTCCACCAGGCCTTCGTCCTCAGCCAACACGCTGCTTCACTGACGAGCGATGACAAGTACTCTCTCCCACCGCATCACCGCGGGTCAGCGACCACATCAGGAACACTGATCCATCATGGCTGACATTTCCAAAGAGGAACAGTAAAATGTAAATGTATACCATGTACCACACACAGACAAACCTTTCAGTAGAAAAACCAAGACGTGTAGACATAGAGGTCAGAGTTTGTGTAGGGTGTGAGTGGTGAAAAGGTAAAAATAAAAAATAAAGACAACTAGAACTCCTTGAAAAATAGGCAAGAGGATACAGAGAGCATGTCAGCCATCCTTCTCCTATGAGGAGACTCAAAAATAGACATGACAGGTGTGAAAGGTATCTACAACCGCATCGATTTCCTTATTTGGTTGCTCATTCCTCTCCCCAGGTTCCTGTATTTTTCCCCCACAACAAATACATTCATTGGGTATGTATACGTTGACAAAAAGTAGACATAAAGTATCAGGCAGTGTGGATCCACCTGAGCACCCCGGTGAGCTGTGACACACAGCAGAACAGAGGCAGAGGTTTGTGTGACGTGCACAAGCACAGCCAACTCTATTATAGCTACATGATGTTTTTTAACCTAAACCACATTATTTCTCTGGGTTCATGCCTTTGTGTTGTGAAACATGAGAAAAAGAATAGATACATAAAAGAGGCATGATTCTGAGGTCCGTACGTTTGTGAAGGGTAGGAGTGTAGCATTCCACTCTAGCATTACCCCCAGTTTGTCTAGTGTGTCTAGATGTGAAGGCAAGTATCGCTCCCCTCTCAGTAACAACCCAAGCCTGAGCACATCTTGATATTTGCAGCCCCACGTCCTCTTGAAGTGGAAATGCATTAGCAAGTTAGTAAGTGATTTCAGAATGGCCAACTCTGCACATTGAAATCTTTTCCTGTTTTCTGTTTTTCCGCTGGGCAATTGGGCTAATTTCTAACATTTAAGTTAGTATTGATATGTGAGAAATCTCCACCGATGAGGCATTCCTTCACAACCGGCCAGCCCCACTACAAAAAAACAACTTTATTATATCCTTTAAGATCCTGTTATTTCTTTATTGCTTCAGTTTTGTTGATGACTTTTACACATTGTTATTGTACTGCACACTGAAAAGCAGACAACTTTACATCAGAGAGGCTCAGGTGTGTCACGTCTGTTGGCACAGAACTGTACTAGTGTTACATCCCGGCCGACACAAGGCAGTCGTCGCATACACACCCACCCCCATGGCAATTCCAGACTCAACACACAACACACATCGCGCACACACACCGCACCCCTTCCTCTGAATACTGATTACCTTTCCTCGTTTCACCTGTGACTAATTTCCCAGAGGACATTTACCTCTAGTCCCCATCTTACCTCCAGTCCACATGCATTAGCATGCTTAGCCCAACGTTAGCCGCGTTTCCTGGGTTCCTGCGTTTCCTGTGTTCCAGTGTTTGTTGGGTTCCTTCCCTTTTGTTCCTGCTTTGTTGTCTTGCCTGCTCACGTCTGTTTGTCATGTGTGCGTGCATACGTTGTGTGTGTGCGCGTGTGTGTGCATGCATGCATATGTGTGCGCGGGCATGAGAAAGAGAGAATTTCTCTGGGGGCAGACATTTCAACTACACAAGGATTTCAGATATGTGGCACTGTACGTGTGAATATAACTGTGTACAAGACAAACATGTTAACATGGATTAACACGTTTACTACACACCTGTTGTAGTATCAGTGATGGAGGGAGAGTTAGTAGGCCTTCACTAATTAGGCTCCACTTCTGCTGGGGCTGTCCTCCTTGACCCTGGGCAGGCCCCTCCCCCCTGCGGTAATCCCGCCCTCCCTTTCATCCTGTTCCACTGGCGACGAGTGCTTCCTCTTCCCTTCATTACCTGCTAAAGCTGTGAAAAATGTCATCAATTAGACCCCACACATCCACGCTGACCATACGCCCTCGTCCTGCTCCGTCCCTCCCGTTCTACGCTGTCGGCTCTTCTCCAGAGCTCATGGCATCTGTTGTTGATGCGGCAGTGCCGATGTCTTTCTGACCGTCTGCCTTATTGAGTCGGCACTTGAGTCACGAGCACAATGCTTTCATGGCCCAACATCTACACTATTTGCACTTCAGTTGGAATATGAAAACCCACAGCTCGTATTGCAGGTGGTACAGATATAATGTGGTGTGTAAGTCAAAGACTCAAATGACAAAGAGAAGCACAGTAGGTTTCACAGTAGGTTTTGTAAGCGCGGATTAGTCACCATCTGAAAACTGACTAATCCCCACAGGTGTTCTACATCATGGAGGAGGACCTGATCAAAACGTAACAAAGGCAGAGTGGAGTATTCCCATCACCAGTAAAGAAACACAGCATCTGGTGATGTTTGGGGGATGCTTAGATGAAAAACACTCAAAACTAACCAGTAAGCATAGCAACCTATTTAATATTATGATAAAATGTCCAATCACTTATGCACCCCTAAATTAGGTTGACTATCTATAAAACATTCATAGATGTCCATAGTACATAGAACTAATCTAATCTAAGTAAAAACAGATGCTGTGCACTTTAACATTATAGTCATTATTCTATTTTGAATCCACAGTAGTGGTGTTCAGAGCCAGAACAAATATACAGTGACTATCAAACACACACTGTATGTAAAGTAGTGTACAGCCCACACTGACCCTCACATGCTTACAAGGTCCCACGGGATTAAATTAATCAGTAGTCTCCAGATTGTCTCTGAGTTAGATTGTAAAAAAGTAATAGCTAAATCGGTCTGAAAGCAGAGGAAGAGTCTAGTGTCAAACTGACTGACAGAAAGCAGTATCTTATTCTGACCCCCATTAGCTTTCAACCAACAAGGATAATAGTTATATTATGTTCCAAAATGGATAATTCAACCAAGGTGCCGGTGTCAATATGATTCTATCTATCTATCTATCTATCTATCTATCTATCTATCTATCTATCTATCTGTCTGTCTGTCTGTCTGTCTGTCTGTCTGTCTGTCTGTCTGTCTGTCTGTCTGTCTGTCTGTCTGTCTGTCTGTCTGTCATCAGAGCCTTAAAATGTGTTGTAGTTTGTGTTCAGTATTGCATATTTTATGCTCAGGATAACAATTCTCTGGTAATTCCACTGGGAAAATGCAATTCACAAAAGCACAGTTTTGCAGTAGATTGAGTTAAAGAATGATTAGCATATATTGGCCTTTAGACACTTCATTATGTCCTCTCAATAGTGACTGAGTTTTGTATGAGTTGATGTTTATATATCGGGGCACTTCATGCTGGGAAGCGACAGCCACTAATAAACGTCCCATGCCGACGTGCTGACAGACTTGGGTAAACACAAACTCTGGCCTCTTTTTGTTCCCGGGATCGGAAACCATGGCGGAAGCGATTTGTGTGTGTGTAAGGTGTCAGGTTGACTTGCTTTAGCTCTGACAGCATGTGCCGCGATGGGTTTAGCTTTGTCTGACTAATTGAAATTGATTTGCTGAATGGTTTACACGGCAACAAACAGGACTATGGCCTCTTTAACGTGAAAGAATAGCACACTCGCTTTCCTGTGTCAGGTGAGGATATATTACTTCTCCACTGCAAACCCGGTGTTCTAAGATCAAATGTTTTCACTGATTCAATCATGACTGGTAGCTGTAGAGGGTCCATCAGTTGGTGCCGGCTACGTTTGCACAGTTTTATTTTGCTTGACAGCGCAGTTGGTGCTTTGGTAGTCAACAGACCTGTGCATAACAGACAAAGCCACTGTAAGACACTGCTTGTAATCCAGAGGAATACCCACGACTCCCTGCAAAGCCCTTGGTATATTTACAGTAATTGTAATAGGCTGCGCTTAGTCTAGCTGGAGCTCACACTGTTTACACTGGTTGGATCCCTTGGTAAATGCACTGGAGTGGCAGAGCCGTCCAGCCGGGTGTCCTCCGTCCTGCCTCTGGGGAACGGGGTTCATCAGAGGCCACGCGCTGCTTTGGAGTGGAGGGAGGTGATCAGCTCCCACTGTCCGACCCTCACTGCTGGGATGTATATATTAAGGAGCGTTAATTGTCTTGTGGTGTTAACAACTTGCTAATGGCTGCACTAGAGTGGCACTGGCACACATGCTGCAGTGCTGGCATTGGCTAATAAGAGCTAATTTATGCATTAAGTAGAACTTGTATGAGAAGGAGCTAAGCTGTTGCTAATCTGACAACTAATAGCAACTTCATAAGCTTGACGGTACCCCTGCATGCTTCTAATTCACCTAGGAAATGATATTTGACATGGAAATGATATTCCATTGAATTAAATTTGACATCAGTTATACTATTTTTTTTAATGGTTAAACATAGCACAAAATTGGCATAATTTGGTGCATCATTAATAAAATTTGATAGATGTCATCATTAAGAATCTGCTTCAGTAGCTATGAAGCCACTAAGTTGGAACTAAATCCCAGGGAGAGAGAGACAGAGGAATATTGGATTTTTTAAAGAGGTTTTAAGAAGTTTTAAGGTTCTTCTTCTCCTGGTGCACTTTATTTTCTCCCACTTTCTGACCCCCTCACTCGTCGCTCTTTCATGTAGCACACTGCGTGATGTGACTCAATTATGTAGCAGAAGCTATAAGAGTTATTTGTAATCTGCACATCAAAAGGAGAGTGACACACACACACACTCTGCTAAAGGAATTGCGTCTCACGGAATCGCGCATAATGGGGTTATTACACCTTAGAGTGCCTCACTCCTGCTTCCGTTCAGATCTCCCACTACAGTCTTCTTCCCTTTGTGGCAGGTAGTGGTAGTGACAGCAGCTTGTCATATTCTCTCTCTCTCTCTCTCCCTGCCTCTATGTCTGTCTCTCTCGCTCTCTTTCTTTCTCTGCCTCTGTGTCTGTCTCTCTCGCTCTCTCTTTCTCTGTCTCTCTCTCTGCCTGTGTCTGTCTCTCTGTCTCTCTTTCTCTGCGTCTGTCTGTCTCTCTCTCTCTCCCTGCCTCTATGTCTGTCTCTCTCGCTCTCTTTCTTTCTCTGCCTCTGTGTCTGTCTCTCTCGCTCTCTCTCTTTCTCTGTCTCTCTCTCTGCCTGTGTCTGTCTGTCTCTCTCTCTCTCTCTCTCTCTCTCTCTACTGATTACATCCTGCAGATTGTGCCTCCCTATCCCCGCACCACCCTAGGTCGGCTGGAGCCAGCTTGCTGAGGAGGAGCAAGTGAGGGAGAGGGAGAGGGTAGCGGCGGAGGGGGGGGGGGTGGAGGGGAGGTGTAGGGAGGGGAGGTGAGTGGCACTAACGAGGCAGAGGAACGACAGCTTCTCCCCTTGCCTGCCTGCCGTTCCTCCGCAGGCCGAATGGCCGTTTGACAGACTAAACACAGGTAAGGCTTCCCTGCCACACACGCTCCTGTCCCACGCTCCAACGCTGCGCCATGATGGCTCAACACATGGCCTTGGTTTGTGGCCATGAAGCCCACCATTGGCGCTCTGATTCCACCGCCTTGTTCTAAATCAAGTGCATCTGTATGCAAAGGGATGAAAAGTTGATGACAGCCGGACCCCCCCAGTGCTGTTGAATTATTTCATAGGGCATTATTATGAATGAAGGGTACTGGAGCACCAGCAGCAAGTCTTGCTTTGTTATCGTTGCTTTGTCACCACACAAAAGACATGGGAAGGCCAGAGTGAGAAAAGGCCAGAGTGAAATTGATTGTGCATTGTTTCCTCAGCAGAATATGCAGATCTCTTATTCGCCTCGTTCTCCTCCACAATCTTTATTTTTCTCCCCTGTGGAAGTGTCTGCATGTGCGTTTGAGCCGAGGCATAGGAGAAAAACAGAGCTACGAGGTGAATTTGTCAAGCTTGGGCGAAAATGATGGATTATGGTTCTTAAGCCCCACGCTGTTAGCACAATTCTATAATCTCGCCAGGTATAAAACCTGACATTCTCGCTTCAGGGACCCCATGCGTGTCCACCTTCATTCTGGTGGGCCTTTATGAATGCATGATGGGAATTCTGCATGGCTTCATGAAGATCTCTACGAAGGCGTTCAGGCCGACCAGATGAGCTTGCCTGGAACGTTGAGAATGACACAACACACAACTGGATACACGAGAAGACATGAGAAGCCAGGAATAACAAACACTCGGTACTCAACATCGTTGACAATACTTTGCGACAATGAAGGGAAGGCAAGGGGCATATATGGGCCTGACTAGGGCATGGCTGATTAGCAACAGGTGCCAGTGATCAGTACTCTGGTGCCACTAGGTGGTGCTGACATCAGAGGGGAGGAGAGGTTATTCGTGACATTGCTGTGTTCTGCTATAGGCAGTTTCGGGCACCACTCCTAAACATTGTCCGTGTTGCCTCGTCAATTCGTTTTCTTACAACTGCCCTGTATCTGTCCTGCCCCACCACTACCCTAGGGGAGATGGAGCTGGAGAGAACCACAGGGAACTAATACAGAAAAAAGGGCCCAATTTGTGAGTGTTTGTCTTTGATTTGGCTTTCAGCAGAGATTATAGCGACAGAGTAGCTTTGTCATTTGAGAAGAAAGAGAGACAGATAGAGGGAGAGAGATAGACAGATAGGGAGAGAGACAGATAAAAAGAGAAAGAAAGATGAGAGAGTATATCAGGAATATGACCACATAAGAGTTCAGAGGGAGTACATCACTTGTAGTAATTATGTATATTCTCTGTATTTACTGTTATTACTGATGTTATCAAGTTTACTATAACTTCTTATCTTGTATTATTATTATGTTTTTACTTATGACAATTCTATTTAATTTTTGTTATTTTGCAGTCATGCAAATAAAACTACCTTGCCCTAAATTGTGAGAGACAGAAGAGAGATCAAAAGAAAGAAAGAAAGGAGAGAGAGAGCACTGTATGAATCTTCCCACAACAGCGTGCTCATACTCCTGCTGTGCTCCCCTAGAAGCATCTTGCCAAGCACAAGGCCTGTGTAGGTCCTGTCAGACCCTGGGCAGCGTTAACTACCAGCGCTCCAATAAAGGTCGAGCAAGGGGAGCAGAGTCCAGGGGAGGGCCGGTGGAAATATGGTCTGTGGGAGCAGAAGAGGACAAAGTACAGGAAGGCGACACAGCAGGAGAAACACTCTGTAAGCAATACAAGTTGGCAATGCTTCACAAGGAGGAAGCGGCATGTTGCTTAAAAAGGGTTTGGTGAGAGCGTGTGGGAAATCAGGTGGGGGCGATTAGTACTCAGGTGAGTGTGAGCGTGTGTGTCAGGATGATGCGGGTCTGGGTGGAGCCGTGAGGGCTGAGGGGTTGTGTGTGATTCGTGACAGTATGGCTTTCACCAAAGGATACAAGCACCCTTGATTTGTTTGGTTTTTGCACTGTGAAGTGTTAAGTAGTGTGTTACAAGTTAGCCCAGTGGACAGGCGTTCATTTTTCAAGAGATTGCTTACACCGAAGTGAACGCAGGATTGTGGCGATTAAGCCGAGATCTGGTTGATGTAGTTTATTTGTTTTACAAATTGCTAATGAACAACAAAGGCGGGCAAACATATTTATCTGAATAAGTGCGAGCTGGGCTTTCGTTTGGGCTGCGGACACATCAGTCTGAATGTGAAGCAGAGTAGGAGGAGAGAAAAGAGAGAGGACAGGAAACTGCCACAGGAGGACAGGCAGGAGGAGGTTGGAGAGGCAGACGGGCGTGGCGTAGCAACAGGAACCTGAAGAATGTGGATGCACTGCAGCAGCAGGCAGAGCTGCAGGAGTGGCCACGTGGTCATGTGATCATGTGGCCACGTGGTCATGTGGTCATGTGATCATGTGGTCATGTGGTCATGTGGCCATGTGGTCATGTGATCATGTGGTCATGTGATCATGTGGCCATGTGATCATGTGGCCACGTGGCCATGTGATCATGTGGCCATGTGGCCATGTGGTCATGTGATCATGTGGCCGTGTGGTCATGTGGCCATGTGGTCATGTGGTCATGTGGCCATGTGGTCATGTGGCCACGTGGTCATGTGGCCATGTGGCCATGTGGCCATGTGGTCATGTGGTCATGTGGCCATGTGGTCATGTGGTCATGTGGCCATGTGGTCATGTGCAGAAATGGCCAGCCTGTAATTGTAAGTCTGGACTTGCGTGTGCTGGAGGAAGTGAGGTGCGGGTTTGGGATGACGCCACTCTGATTTGGTGCGCTGATTGGCAGTAATGAAGCGCAGTTCATCTTTGAATGAAATCTCATTTCCCATGCAGGTCAGGGTCAAATAACAAAATACAAGGAAAACCACAGTCAATTAAACACAGGGGAGAGTGAAGGATTTTGATAACAAAATAAAGTGATTGGTGTGTGTGTGTGTGTGTGCCTGCGTATGTGTGAGTGTGTGTGTGTGTCTATATGTGCGTGCATGTGTGTCGGTGTGTGTGTGTGTGCACTGTAACTTGCAGGTGTGAGTCCAGAATGACCTGAGACTCCCTGAAGATGGATGTGTCAACCTGTCGATGTGAGAACTGTAATGCAGCAGATGCTCGCAGTGCAGGGCTGTGTGTCTTCTTTGCGTGTGCTCTACAGAAACCCTCTAGCTCAGCTGCACCAGTGCTTATACACTGTGGAGTAATCATGTTATAGCAACCTGGAAACTTCACCTTCTGAGGAACACAGACAGAAGGTCTGTGGATTTTCCCTGTGTGTGTGTTTCAGTTTTTTAACTCCTTTTTTAAAAAAGAAATCCTTACTTAGTGTGGCTTAGTGTGAGTAGAACAAAGGTGTGCAAGAGTCATCTGCATTCCTCACACACTATAGAGATGAAAGAGAGAGAGAGAGAGAGAGAGAGGAGAACTTATCCTGATATAAACTGCTTCAGATTCTTGCTTGTATTTTGTTAATCAACAAAGTGATGTGATGCCAGTGAGTATGCTTGTGTGTGTGTGTGTGTGGGTTTTGAGCATACATATGAACGTGTGTGTGTGTGTGTGTGTGTAGAGGGAACTGTACTGAGGGCCTCCCTCCCCTCTGGATGAGGCTGTTAACAGCTGATAGTGTTACAGCGGCAGTACCGTCCCCTCTGGTCACTGATTTATGACTGTTCTGCAATCCTATGTCCTTAACATCCTCCTCCCTGTTTACTCCTGAGTTTATCCTGTGCTCTATCAAAATTACTCCAGGTGTGTGTGTGTGTGTCTTTGTGCACACATGTTTACCTCTTTGAATTGTATGCATGTGAAGCCCCTGATACTCAGATGTGACCTTGAACCCAACACAGTCGTGCTTTTTGTGTCACTGAGAAATTCATTCTGACTGACTGGCCTCTGCGTTTCAGTACCTGACTAGGTAAAGTCACGCCACAAAATCTGTAAGATTCTGCCGTAGAGGACCGAGGATCAAGTGGCTCTTTGAAATCTAATTATTCATAGACCAAGGATTGAGATGCCGCTTACAAAATTTTGGCTAGTTCTTTTTTTTTTTTTTTTTAGATTATTTTTAACTCTGTATAGCTAATTGACCCTTAGTGTAACATTCACCCCAACTGCTCAAATTTCATGATGTTTACTTTCCTTTATTATGCCTTATGTTTTTTAGATGTTGTGCCATGCAGGTGCTGTCTCTCCCATCACTGTGCCTGAGGAGATCTCTATGGGACTGATTCACCAGGCCTTGACATCTCTAGGTATTCTATTATCCGTTCGATGGGGGTCACTCACAGTTCAATTAGGCTTTGTTCAGTCCGGGGAAGTGGAAAGCAGTTACAGTGAGAAGGGATGACCAGGCCAGTGTTTGTATTAGTATGGGTGTGGGCGGTCGTGAAATAAATCTTTCAGGATGCCTATCAGATTTCAATTAGTGTTGTATGTCAGGATTCCTCCCCATTGTGTTATTAACCTATGGATTTCATACATTCCTGTATGGATTTCTTCTTTTTCCTGGGGCATTTTCTCTGCTCGGGCAGTTTGCTGTAGCTCCAGAGAGGCCTTGTGTGTTTCTGTAGCTGTTAGAGTTTTAGTGTTTCTGCTCCGCAAACTTTTTCACTTTCTCCGTTGCACTTTGTCATATCATACAGTGTCATGGCCACTGGAGCAGTAAACACCTGAGACAATGTTCCATTTCACATTCAGACCTGTGTGTGCATGTGTGTCTCCGCTCAGGCCTGAGTGGCTCATGGAGTTGGTGCAGTAGGCTGTAATTTAGGACTCTGTCCATCTCAATACCTGTGTGCATATATCTTTAATCTAGTCCATTTTCCCTGCGAATCCGCTGCGTCCCAAACTGCGACTGAGCTGTTTATTATATTTGTGCATCCACTGTGGACCGTGGAGTACAAAATGCACTCGCTCTCCATAATGGACTGTCTGCATTATTGTTTACTGGTCTCCGCTATCTTCCACCGATTTCTGTGGAAAAAATGGAGAGGGGAAAAAAATTATATATATATATATATATATATATATATATATAGAGGGAAAACAAACAGGAAATGGTGCTTGTGGTAGAGGTGTGTGTGTGTGTGTGTGTGTGTGCGTGTTTGAGGGGGGGGCTAGCTCTCTAATCTGACCCAATGCTTTATTTAAGAGGAGTGACCCAAACAGCATCCACTACATGTCCTTCTTGTGCCTGGGGAATGTGTACAGATTTTTGGGGTATGTCGCTTCTGGGCCGAGACAGGTATCGCTCATCGCCACGCCACCAGCGCACATCTGCCTTCAGCCGAGTTCAGCTTCACCTGGGAGCCCCACTTCAAAGCAGACAGAGAGAGGCGGAGAGGAGGGCAGGGTGGAGTGTGTAGGGTGGAGAAAGGAAGCCTTCAAAGGCGTCGAACGCAGCAGTATGAATGATTCATGAAGTCCAAACGAGTCCTTTTTTTTTCTCGCATCCTTTTAAGACTATAAAGTCTGTAAAGCGATTATCCAGATTTTCCACTTCGTCATCATGGGACAGACCTGATTTCTGAGTGTCATATTAACTGAATCTTGCTGTTCCATCAATGTGTTACATTTCTAGGTGTGAACTGAGATTTTCCTTTTCTTAAAGCTCGTCTTCTCCTGCCATGTTCATGGCTGTGTGCACATGGCCGTTGGAGCCTTGGGGCGTGTGCCTCAGAAAATGGCCATTACAGCTCCATCTGGAATCCGGAGCTAACTCCCCAGAGGAAATGGTTTTCCTGTCCTTCCTGCTATTCGGTATTTTTGATGCTCCTTTCAGGACCAGAGCCACTTAATAACAGCAGCACAAAACCCAACATTTGTCTGATGACTTTCATTAACATAATTTTATCATTCCACCCAGATGGCTTCAACACACTTTACTTCACAAAAAAATAACTTAATTACTGTAAAATTATTATTGTAAAAACAAAACATGTAAAGTGTGTGACAGACACGACAGCTCTAGAACAATAATGGAATAATAGGTTGTATGTTATGCAGTTCTGTGTTATCTTTGTTTTTTCCACTAATAATTCATACAGCATTTGCCATGAGAGTGTCCTGTTTGTAGTGATGGTGTCTCGAGAGGCTCTCGCTGTGGTTTAATACAATAACTTTGTTCCAGGTGGTTGCGACATCTTGTTCTCTTCATGTGATCGTTTAATTTGTTATTGATCGGCGTGTCTGCTGCTCAGGCCAGCATTCATGTTCTGCTATACTTTTCATTTCTACCGGAACCTCTTAACCCGAGCCCTGCAATCCATTTTTCACACTGCCACCCGGACATTAAAGCAAACGACGACTGCATCTTTATCTTCTGGTTTACACGAGCAAGTACAATACACGTACGAGGCTTTTGCCCTGCATGTTCACTCCCACAATCCTAATTTTACATGCCAGAGATATTATAACTAATCTGATTTGATTTGAATTATACAGAGGAATCATAAGGCCTGCAGTTGTTGGCTGTGGGGCTGTACGACAGCAGACAAAAGTGCATTGCAGTCATTCGATCCAACGATATAAGAAATGGGATTTAGGATGTTATGTGAAAATTCTTTTTATTGCATAATCCTTGTGATGGTAACATGCTTTGAGTACATTTTATTCCCTTTTAAACCACAATGAACTTTGTGTTGCTCACTAAACAAATCGATGTAGAGGCATAAAAACGTAATGATGTGACACCATTTAAAAACAGTGGTGTGTGGGACTTTAAATCAGCAGCTGCGTAGTCGTTTTCCACTGAGCTCTGCGTTAATCAGGCCCTGCGCTCCGAGGAATGAGTTAGAGCTGCACTCGTAACCCTGTCAAAATGAATTGTTTAGCAGCGACTAATGAAAAAGGTCCAGCATACAATATCCACAGCTCTTTTTATTAGCTGCGTCTGCTCCCAGCAGCCTGTTGCTAATTGACATGACTGTGCCTGCATCAGGCAGCGTAACGTGGCCAGGCTGAGGGTCAGACGCAGCCGCTGGGCATCGCTGCGTCGTGGCCTGCGTGTCATGGAGGACACAACTCCATCACCTGGACTGTTGACTGTCTGTTTATGATGGCAGGATGCATTGAACATTGTGTTGTTTCTCACTACATCAGCATGATAAACTGCCCTTTCCTCCCCCATCTCTCTTTCTCAAGGTCCCCCTTCCCACTCCCTTGCCCTGGGGCCTGAAAGCTGTGTTCTCGGATCATATTGTGTTCTATGCCCTGCTGTTGGGCAGCCAATGACTGTGAATGTTTGCTGGTGTATCCTGTCTCGCCAAGACCCAGCATGCTTTATTCTGTCCAACAACTAGCCAAAGTTGACTCTTGGCCTTGTCCAGGGTCTATATACCTGCTTTTCCACACAGTATCAATCTTCTTTCGCAAGACAACTAAAGTGTCTTTTGTCCAAAAGAAGCAACATGTAGTAGTGATGTAGTGATGGGCCCTTTGGAGGATGAGAATCAATGATCTCTTGTATACATTACCATAAAAACACTTAATGAACTGACATGTTTATGCAATATGAGACTTGGAGAAATATTAACAAACCTCAATACTACAGATTTCACATGGTTCAAATCAATTCACAGAGTTCAACAAACGATCTAACGTAGCTATTTAGTATGTGTCAAAAGATTTAACAGTGCAGTATATCCAGATTAGGCCTGAATGATTAACCTGGTCTGTTCTCTGTCTAATGGGATTGAGTGACTTTGTGTAATGCTCAACTTTTCAGAAAGCGTTTCCAGATTATAATCCAGATACCCTGATTGCTGTGAGACGGCTGAGATAATGAATGTGGTGGGAGGTGAGATCGATCGGTCATGTCAACAAGAGGAAGCAGGAAGGTTCTGGTGTAGACAGGCATGGCATTTTAGAGGAGCATGTGACCCTGTGGCCCACCAGCCTTCTGCGTGCATTCACCACTCTGACGGACTCAAGTGTCTCCAACTACACGTCTTTTCCAAATAAATAAATGCTCATCAGCATCTCCTTCCTTTGGTCAGAAGAGCGTTTATCTGAGAGACTGTGTGCTAGCTTCACAAATGCTTTCCAACTGAAGTTTTGTTCTAAAGTTCTCCTACCCCAAGTTTTATAGTGTTGCCCTTCTCCCTAAGGCATGGGCAGCACACCCAGCAGTCGTCTTCTCTTCTTTTTTTTTTTTTTTTTGATTTTTAATTAGGCTCCTCTGTCTCTTTGAGTCTGGTGACCTTATCAATTACACAACACCAACCTGTAAGTAGCCCTGTCTGCTAATGAAGGCAGGTAATCAATGGCTACTGGGATAGAACACTTCCTCTCCTAAGCTTAATTATGACTGTGTGCCTTGCTCTGTTTGTGTGGCATAACGTGACCCCCAGCGGGATAATTATTTTCAAGCTGGAACACCTGAACAGCATGTATGTGAAGATGTTTTTTTTCCTTTGCTATTAACCTAAACTGGCAACTTTAATGCTTCACACCAGACCTAAACTGATTGAATGAGTGTAAAGATGTCAGGGTTGGTAATGGTGTGTGAATGTGTGAGATGTGTGGTCATGCAGAGTGGTAGAAGGTACTATGGTACTAAGGTACTATTTGACAATGTACCCATGATTACTGAGCTTCACACATGTCTTGGGGAGATTTCAGTGTTTAAATGATCAGACGAAGGACTGAATTTGTAAAAGTGTTTACACAGAAAATGCATAATCTTTTGTTTTTAACCCATGAGCCCTTAACTTTTCCATCTTCAGTGTTGTCACACCCCCACCCCCTCCTGCGAAAGGCCTTGTCTGTCTTATCCGGACACTCTAGACAATAATCCTGCTCCTTAGCGCTGCATGCTATGGCACTCATGTAATGTACACAGTCCCTCAGAGGAACTGGGAATTAGCACCTGCTTCTCCCTCCACTAAAACCAACCAACTCCTGTTTCCCATTAAAGACTGAATCTAAAGACAGAATTATTTTTTTCTGTCATTTTTTTTCCCTTTACCCTTTAGGGCAGATGGAACAGGGAGATAAAACTAGCAGGAGAACTTTGGCTCTAGAGCACAAGTAATTATTTTTTACATTACCCATCAGGGCTTCTACAGCTTTTACTAGAATGCTACTAAAGGCTACTAAACGTGCAATGGTTGGACGTTTAAGTTTTCTTCACATTCAGGCCACCAGAGTCCTGGAGGTTTTGCTGGCCATTTGTAATTAGACTGATGCCATTCCTCGGATCTGTTAGTGTCATTCATCCTTCTTTAGGGTGACAGCCTCAAGTGTCCGTATCACCACTGGGACAACATTGGTATTAAACAGCCACATTTCCTTAATTTCTTCTTATTGTTCTTAGTACTTTTGCAACTTTTCAAATTCCTTCCATTGGATGTTTCCATCTTTTATGACTGCCACACCTATTAAACTGCTATTCTTCCTCTTATCTACTGTTATGATATGTGGTGGGTTTGCCACTGCTTATACGTATCCGTCTGAAGCATCTAACCTTGAGCATTCTCCACCACTCCCTATGGCTACTCCAATTGTGGCTGTTTATAGCGTTTACATACACAAATAAGCGCTCACTGACCACTTGATTAGGTACACCTGTTCAACTGTTCAACTGCTTGCTAATGCAAATTTCTAATCAGCCAATCACGTAGCAGTGACTCAGTGCATCATGGCATGTACGCATGGTTGAGATCATCTGCTGAAGTTGAAACCAAGCATCAGAATAGGAAAGAAAGGTGATTTAAGTGACTTTGAATGTGGCACCATTGTTGGTGCTAGACAGGCTATTCTGAGTATTTCAGAAACTGCTGATCCACTGGGATTTTCAAGCACAACTATTTCTAGGGTTTACGGAGAATGGTCTGAAAAAGAGAAAACATCCAGTGAGCTGCAGTTCTCTGGGTGAAAATGCTTTGTGGATGCCAGAGGTCAGAGGAGAATGGGCAGACGTTTTCAAGCTGATAGAAAGGCAACAATAACTCAAATAACCACTCGTTACAACCTAGGTATGCAGAAGAATAACTCTGAACATGCTGGCCAAATCTTGAAGCATATGGGCTAGAGCAGCAGAAGACCACTTTTACTTTTACATCATGTTCATGTGAACCAAAATCTCTGAGGAATGCTTCCAGCACATTGTTGAATCTATGCCATGAAGAAATGACCAAGTACTAGCAAGATGTATTTAATAAAGTAGCCTGTGTGTGCGCGCGTGTGTGTGTGTGTGTGTGTGTGTGTGTGCTTGTGTGCGTGCATGTTTATGTATGAATGTTTTGTGCTGTTCTGTTTGACCTGTAACAGTGTCTATTTTTAATGTTTAAAGTTATACTTACTATGCTTTACTGTTTCAATTTAGTTTTTCTCAGTTGTATGTATAATGCTTATAATATATATATATATATTTTATTATTCTAAAACATGGGGTATAAACATTACATAAATATAAGGCAAATATTTGTATGGGTCTTTCTCAGTCAATTTAACTATATGTACCTTTAAGTAAATTTAACTCCTTACAATATATCTGAATAGATTCATGCAGAATAGCTAAAATGAGAAGTTTATACAATCTAACACCATTTAAAAATATTTGTGGTATAAAAAAATTAAATGCAATATTCTAATTGTTTTAATTAAGTTTAATTAACAGAAAAATCCATGAAAGCTGTTGCCTTATTATTATTTTTTCGCTTTACAAATTAAAATATGAAGTCACGTACCACTCAGATTAATACATTTTACACTTCAACTTCCACAACTGCAATTATTCATGTTCATAGCAATTTTTGTAACTTAAATTTTGTCTGTCTTTTAAAGTCTATTTAACTAGCAAATTAGCTCACTAGCATTTTAGCTAGGTAGCCAAGTTAGCTTATTAGCATGCAGGACCTGCCAAACTACACTTATCCATTATGTATTTCATTAGAGATTAGTGTGTATGAACAAACCACAACATTTATCCACCTTGTAATGCTGATATGATCTAAACAGAAAGCTATGTGAGCTGATCATAGCTAGCTAGTTAGCTAAACTATGGATTACACTGTGAAGCATGTCTACAATTTTACTACTACAACTTTATGTGAGACGTTATTAGAGGATATAATACGTATTTACTAATATTAGTAATTACTAAGATGAAAATGATTGTTGGTCTGTTGTAGCTCTCAAAAATGGCAGTTGTATTGCAAAGTGCCTTAGTAGCCTTTTGAAATGAACGGAAAGTGTACCAACTCATTTTGGTCATGCAGCTCTGAAGTTTAGAAATATTAAGTAGATTTTGACACGATTGTTGTTTAGTTTAGAATTTAAGATGTACATTCAATAAACATAATGTCTGGGGAAAAGGCAATGAATATTTTTTACTGTGCGTATTTTTTAAGTTTTAAAGTATTATTTGATTTGAGTCAGAACCAGTTTTTACAGGGTAAACACATCAGCATGCTGATAGGGTTCTACAAACCTTATATACATTTTAAAACTCTTTATATATTGTGAGAAGCATTGACTTCAAAAACCTGAAACATGAACATTGTGCTCAAAATGAAATATGCGCACCACGATGCCAGACACATTTATCATATGGGTTTCTACAACAAACCATGTTTTTCACGCCAAACTGTCTCACAGTGAATACTGTTGAATTTGCTACATCTACAGTATAGGATAGAGTGAATTGAAAGTATGCAATTATTAGTTGGATTATTTATGAATGTGAATGAGTATGAATTGTGATTTTTATACATTATATAATTATATTTCAGACACTGTTTGAATTCATTATGATGTGTATGGTTGTTCTCTATACTTCTCTGTATCTTTGTCGGTTGAGGCTGTTTTGAGTTTTTTGCCACAGTGAAACAAACTGAAACCCATCTGATGTCTTTGTGCTCCCACTTATTGCACCCTTGGCGTCATATTGGTGTCAGTACTCTATGACAAATGGCTAATTCACAATAAAGTAAACTAAATTAATATATCTTATTTGGATGCACACTGTGACTGATTTAAATGATTCATAATGTTAAAATTGTATGAATTACTGTTCCTTCACAAATATATACTTATCACTGATGCAGAACAGTTAGCAGTTCTGCTGTCATTCTGCAAAATTCTTTCACTGAGAACATTAACATTTTCTTAACCTCTTTGCTCAGTGATGTTTTTCCTCAGCTCTGTCTATATTTATGATTGAAGATAGGGGTTTTAGTTATGATATTACCCTACCCTACTACCCTACCTGCTTGCCTACAACCAAGGACAGAAATAGGTGCAGAAGAAGGATTAACGTGCATTAAACATAATAAAATATCTGACTCCAAATTATAGTTGGTAAGAATCTAAAGGAACTCGCTTCTCAAATAGCTCAGTGCAGGGTATAGAATATACCTAACCAACTAAAGTTCCTTGCTATAAACATTAGCTGCTTTGTCAGAGGTTTATCATAAACATGCGCAGCAGATGGGATACTTTATAGGGAATTGGTGTTAGCATTCATTTACCTTTATCTGATACTAATTATGAGCTCATCTGGCCCAGTATAGTTATAACCAAGGAAGACCGTGGTTATACAATTAAACTGATTTATTCAATATTCAACCATATATAAAACAATAGCACGGGTGTTCTAAATTAAAATAACACAGGATAATACCTAATGGAAACAGAAATACCGACCAGTCCAGATTGCCTCACGGTGCAAGGAAGGCATCTGAGGCAGAGGAAGAAGGAAAAGAAGACCCTACACCCACAACCTTCTCATTTTAAACGCCCCAGTATATCAAAGGGACAGCAGTTACAAAAACCAGGTTAGCCAGTGTCAATCAGGTTGATGGTATAGACAACAGAATACATTTGCATACAGAGCACATTTCCACACAGGACTGCCACCTTTGGGGTGAAGTCTACAAACTTTCTCAGTGAGTGATGTAACCCTTATCCTGTAGCGTAACCTTTGCTACTACACAACATACATCAAAATGACACCAAACATGCCACACAAACTCACTGATATAACCAAAATATAAATTGTCAGTTTCATCCCATTGCTATGGGAGATTCTTGAGGCAAACCACCCCCACCCCATGGTTTTATGCAGGAACACCAGAACACATCCTACCACTCCTACAAGTGCAAGTACTTTACAAATTTAACCAGATTGCATATTGAATTTTTTGAAAGGATAACTAATTGAGGTGCAATAAAGAGGAGCTTGTGATATATGTTGTATTAGATGAGCAAAGTTCTTCTTCATTAATAATGTATTTTTACAGTTCCCTCATTAAGTCAAGAGCATCATCTTGTAATAATAGTTAGCTAGTTAACATTTACTGGCAACATCCTGTCCCAGGGTGAAGCATGTATTACAGAAATGAGTCAGCAATTAACCCTAGCACCATTCTTTGACAGAAGAATGGCTCAAAGCATGGAAGTATAAATAGACAAAAAATATATCTGAATATTTTGTACTTTTCTGAGGGGATTATGCACATCAGATTTAAAATTCACTCCCATTATTCATAACAGTACCTTTGGAAGAGGTGGAGTCTGATGCAAGCCTTGATTCTTCCAGGAAAGCTATCCACATTTTGGAGTACATCTGGGAATCTGCCCCATTCAGTCAGAAGAGTATTTGTGAGGTCAGGCATTGACATTGGATAGGAAGGCCTGGCTCATAATTGACATTCCAGTTAGTCCCAAAGGCGTTCAGTAGGTTTAGGTTAGACCTCTGCAGACAACTGGAGTTGCTTCACACCAAATTCAATTCAGTTCAAACCATATCTTCATAGACCATGTGCACAAAAGTTGTATTTTTTTGGAACACCTAATGGCTTTTCCCAAACTTCTGCCTCTAAAATGTCTTTGCATGCTGCAGCATGGCAATTACCCCTTAAAGGATCTAATGGGTCTGGACCAAACATCCCCAGACCATCATCCTGCCTTCCTCAAATTGTACTCAACACTACTTCTGTAGGTAGTGATTTCCTGGTACCTGCCAAAACCCCAAATTTGCCAATCAGACTGCCGGATAACAAAGCACGATTCATGGCATCAGAGTCCAGCGGTAACATGATTTACACTACTTCAGCTGAGCCTTGGAAATGTGCACAGTGATCTTAGGCTTGTGTGCAGCAGCTCAGCCATGAAAATTCATTTCATGAAGCTCCTGATGCAGCTCTTGTTGTGCCCATCTTCCTCATTCCGGCAACAGTTTGGAAAGCTGTAGTGACTGATGCAATAGGCGGTTTTTACACGCTGCCTGCTTCAGCACTCTGTAAGCGTGGTCTACTGCTTTGTGTCTCAGCTGTTGGTCCTAGACGCTTTAATTTCACAACAGTAGCACCTACACTTGCCCGGGGCCAGTCCAGAAGGACAGAACTTTCACAGCTGACTGGCGGCAAAGGCGGAATCCTATGACAGTGTCATGTTTAACATTACTGAGCTCCTGAGTTCATCTCCTTCTACTTCCTCACTACCCCTCACTGTTTGCTTATGGCTGTGTGCTTGACTTTATACGTCTGGGTGTCATTATAGTAAATCTGAGCTCTATTATTGTGAGGTGTATATCTGAGTGTAAAGGATCATGTTCCGTCTGTAACGGAGGTGACATAAAACGTCAGATTCACCGAACCATTCACTGAACCGAGTTCAGTCATGTTTTGTATTGTTTAATTTTTCTGGCACATTCCAAGGATTACATTAACATTGTTAATTCTAGATTGTGTGATAAAAGATGCTGACAGTCATATGTCACATAAGACGTCTAGCTCCGCCCCCACCTGTCAAGAGTGTTTTGTTTATGTAGCCATGTGCTATCTGTATTCAGGGGTTCCTTGTTTAGTCTGGTGTATTTAAACCCAGGGTTTGGTCTTTCATTTTGCTGACCTTTGTTTTCCCTACAGCCCGTTTGTTCAGTGTTCGTCAGTTTCTCATGTGTCACGGTGAGAAGGCGGGATCGCCACCAGAGGGCACCCGTGAGGACACCTCGTACACGTCACACCCTCACTTGGCACAGACGCACCCCCTCACAGACCCGGTCACTCCCACCTTCCCATTCACCTGAGTACTGACACCTGTGCACGGTATTCAGGTTTATTATTTAAGCCCACAGGTCCTGTCGTTCAGTGCTGCACATTGGCCCAACCTGGATGGATCCTGCCTCGCTGTCCCTCTTCAGGAAATCTGCTGCTGCGCTGAACGACGCCATCTGAACTACGAATACTTACCTTTGTTTTTCCTTTGCTGGGCTTAATTGCCTTTATTCTGAGTTGTACCATTAGTATGAGTATGGATGAAAATAAAAGTCAAGGCTCGCTACCCTCGCCTCCTGCTGTGAACCTAAACCCGTTACAGAATGTGCAGCCTGGTGCAGCAGGAGGTAGTGGGCCTTCGGCAATAGAAGTCCTAAATGCTCAGGGCATTGTTCTAGAGCAGCACCAGCGTGAAATGGGTGAGTTACGCGCTAATGCAAACGCTAACCACCTGTGTACAGGCGATATCTCAACAGGCTAGTGACCCCCCTCCTCAGCGGATTGAGGGGGTGAGACTACCCTTGGCCCCCCCAGAGCCGTACGATGGAGATCCAGAAAAATGTGAAGGATTCCTGGCCCAATGTGGACTGTACTTCCGCTATCAGGAGAACCTCACGGACCCGGCAAAAATATCCTTCGTTATTTCTAGGCTCAGCGGTAAGGCTCTGGCTTGGGGAGCCGCTTTACTTGCGGGGGAATCGCCCCTCTTAGCTAACTTTGATACGTTCATTAATGAACTTAAAGAAGTCTTTCATCACCCACGCCAAGGGCGGGCGTGTGGCCAGGCCCTGTTAGCCATGAAACAGGGGAATAAGACGGCAGCTGCATTCGCCCTCGAATTCCGCCACGACTGCGGCTGGGACAGGGTGGAATGATGCGGCTTTGACCGACGCTTTTCTTGCGGCATTAAAACCGCAACTTCTGGCGCCCGAACTGGCGTGTCGTCAAGAAGATCAAACATTCAATTCGGTGGTCAGGATGGCCATTACGTATGACCGGCTCCTGCAGGAAAGGAATTCCCACGGAGGACGTGCGAGGGCTCTGCTACCGCGATCGCCCCCGGGACCGAAACGAGACTGGAGAACTCCGGAACCGATGCAGCTGGGAACCACTGAACGGTTGGAGGAGGATCGCGCTCACCCGAGCGGCGAAACGGCCCGGGTGAGTAGATCCATAGTGGACCAGTTGCTCACCATTAAAGTGACGGTTACTTACCGGGGGGTGTGTTTCGGGGTTTATGCCCTAGTGGACTCGGGAGCATCAGGGAACATGATGGGAGCGGACCTGGCTCGGAGGATGCGATTGACGTTGAGGGACCTGGAACGGCCGAGAAGAGTGCGGGCACTGGGACGGCAGGCCTGTGGGTGGCGGGGTTATGCGACATCACACCCCTCCCCTCACTCTCACTGTTCAAGGGCACTCCTCCTCACAAGTCTTTTACGTTCTTCCCAACTTAACTTATGATTTAACACTAGGGCTTCCCTGGTTTAGACAGTTTCACCCGATTCTTAACTGGCATGACGGTCACATATCTCACTGGAGTGCACCTACACCAGCCTCACCGAGCCCTCAGAACCACGCCCCCTTGCTACTGACTTCCACCACCATCGAGAGTCCTAGCGTGGCAAGTGAAACGAAGATTCCCTCTCAATACAAAGAGATGGCCGATGTGTTCAGTCCCACCAAGGCGACTCAGCTCCCTCCGCACCGCCCCTGGGACTGCAAAATAGAACTGAAAGAGGGCAGTGTTCCCCGAGAGGCCGAGTGTATCCTCTGTCATTAGAGGAGGAGAAAGCCATGCAGCAGTATGTCCAGGAGGCATTAGCGCAGGGCTATATCGTTCCCTCCACCTCGCCTGCCTCAGCCAGCGTATTCTTTGTTAAGAAGAAAGGCGGTGGTCTGAGGCCATGCGTGGATTACGGGGGCTCAATTCCCTCTTGGTGAATTACGCTTATCCGCTGCCTCTGGTGCCGTCTGCACTGGAGCAGTTGCGAGAGGCAGTAATCTTCACCAAACTGGATCTGCGCAGCGCCTACAACCTCATCCGCATACGTGAAGGGGATGAGTGGAAGACGGCGTTTAGTACCCGCTCCGGGCACTACGAGTACCGGGTCTTGCCGTATGGCTTGGCTTCGGCTCCGTCGATCTTCCAGGCGTTCATCAACGAGGTTCTGCGTGAGTACCTGAATAAATGTGTTGTCGCTTATATCGATGACATCCTCATTTATTCTTCCTCCACAGAACAACATGAGCATGATGTACGGGCCGTCCTCCGCGCTCTCCTACGCAATAAGCTATATTGCAAATTGGAGAAGTGCGAGTTCCATCTGCGGGAATTAAACTTCCTGGGCTACATTATCAAGCCCGGTGCTGTACACATGCAAGCCAGCAAGGTGGAGGCGGTGACGGGATGGAATCGTCCTCACACGCGTCGCGAACTGCAGAGGTTTCTGGGTTTCGCGAATTTCTATAGGAGGTTCATCCGCGATTTTAGCTCTATCGCTTGAAGCCGTTAACGGACTTGCTGCGTGGTGGACTCAAGAGTCTGGCCTGGACAGAGGAGGCTGATAACGCCTTTAACGCTCTGAAGCAGGCTTTCGTCACCGCGCCTGTCCTTCATCAGCCAGATCCCACAAAGCCTTTCGTAGTAGAGGTGGACGCCTCCAACGTGGGAGTGGGGGCGGTGCTGTCGCAGAGGCTCAAAAAAGGTAGCCTACTAAGGCCCATCGCCTTTTCTCCCGTAAGCTTTCCTCAGCGGAACGGAATTATGGAGTGGGCGACAGAGAGCTGCTGGCGATGCGTCTCGCCTTCGAGGAGTGGAGACACTGGCTAGAGGGAGCCAGGCACCCCTTTCTAGTCCTAACGGACCATAAGAATTTAGAATATTTGCGAACCACCCGAAGGATGAATGCCCGACAGGCACGCTGGTCTTTGTTTTTTCCCGATTCCAATTCCAGGTTACGTATCGGCCCGGGGAGAAAAAACACACGCGCCGACGCACTATCACGTTCTTTCCCAGGCAGTGCGGACTCGACCAGTGATGAGCCAGTGTTATCTCCCGAGTGTTTTGTCGGAGCTCTTCAATGGGAGATTGATCGGGCCATAGACGCCGTTAATCCTCATCCCAACTGTCCTCCGCACCGCAGGTATGTGCCCCCCGCGCAGCGCACCGCTTTGATACAGTGGGCACATGCTTCCCTAGGCACGGGACACCCTGGATCCACCAGAACTTCACAGCTCCTGGGCGCTCGTTATTGGTGGCCTGGGATGCACCGGGACATCCTTCAGCACGTGGGGTCCTGTGCAGTGTGTGCGCGCAGCAAGGTGCCGAGGACGCCGCCCGCGGGTAAGCTGCTACCCCTGCCCATACCCAAACAGCCATGGACGCACCTAGCCGTCGATTTTTTCTCACTGATTTACCGGTCTCTGAAGGAAACAACACCATCCTGGTAGTAGTGGACCGGTTTTCGAAAATGGTGCGCTTCCTACCCCTGCCCGGACTGCCAACTGCCTGGGAGACTGCGGATCTCCTGTTCAGGCACGTGTTTCGGCAGTTCGGCTTGCCCGAAGACATTGTGTCTGACAGGGGACCGCAGTTCACATCGCGGGTCTGGCGTGAGTTCCTGTCTAAGCTGAAACGTGACCGTCAGTCTCACGTCAGGCTACCATCCCCAGGCAAACGGGCAGGTGGAAAGGGTTAATCAAGAACTGGGAAGATTCTTGAGGGCATACTGCAGTGAACATCAGGAGGCGTGGTGTTCACTACTGGCATGGGCGGAGTACGCACAAAATTCACTCACACAGGCCAGCACGGGAAAAACCCCGTTTGAGTGTGTGTTTGGGAGACAACCTCCATTATACCCGTGGAGCGTTGCCACTTCCGACCAGCCTCAAATAGAGGACTGGTGTAAGAGGAGTGAGAGCGTGTGGGAAGATACGCATCAGCGTCTAAAGACTGCGGTGAGGAGGTTTCAGAGGAAGGCAGATCGAAGAAGATCCGACGCACCGGAATACAAGGTGGGCGATAGAGTGTGGGTCTGCACTAGGGACGGTAGACTCGGAAGCTCAGGTAAGCTTCAAGCCCGCTACGTGGGCCCATACACGATTACTCAATGTCTAACTCGCGTTACTTTTAAGGTGGGTCTACCAGATGATCGCCGAGTGTCACGGGCTTTCCATGCCTCCGCACTCAAGCCCTATACCGAGGGACCGCTCGGAGAAGGAGAGGCTCCACCCCCCCCGTCTCCGATAATGTTAGAGGACGGCCCCGTCTACCAGGTGAATAAGCTCCTCGACTCCAGGTACCGCCGAGGAGGTCTCCAGTACCTGGTAGACTGGGAAGGATATGGGCCGGAAGAACAGAGCTGGATCCCGGCATCTCAGGTACTAGATCCCTCCTTGATCGCCGACTACCACCGAGAATTCCCCAACCGGCCAGCTCCGCGGCGCCCGGGGAAGACCCTGTGTCAGACGCCGGGAGGAATCTTTGAGGGAGGGCTCTGTCACGGTGAGAAGGCGGGATCGCCACCAGAGGGCACCCGTGAGGACACCTCGTACACGTCACACCCTCACTTGGCACAGACGCACCCCCTCACAGACCCGGTCACTCCCACCTTCCCATTCACCTGAGTACTGACACCTGTGCACGGTATTCAGGTTTATTATTTAAGCCCACAGGTCCTGTCGTTCAGTGCTGCACATTGGCCCAACCTGGATGGATCCTGCCTCGCTGTCCCTCTTCAGGAAATCTGCTGCTGCGCTGAACGACGCCATCTGAACTACGAATACTTACCTTTGTTTTTCCTTTGCTGGGCTTAATTGCCTTTATTCTGAGTTGTACCATTAGTATGAGTATGGATGAAAATAAAAGTCAAGGCTCGCGCCCTCGCCTCCTGCTGTGAACCTAAACCCGTTACAACAGACAGTTAAAATGAGAATCACACTGTTCGCAATAACTATAACATGATACAAGTAGTTACAAGCTAGCTAGCTACCCGTACACAAATGTAAATGAGACCTTGGTAATAAACCCTCCAGCCAGCCCTCCAGCCGTACACATGAGTGAGGCAGTGCAAGTGTATGTTTTGTAGGCACAAAACATGTTACTCATAGTATATTGTGACAGTTTGGTATGCATATGTATAGTTGTACATTTTGTCTTGTGTTTACTTCAATATTTTGCCTTGCATTTAGTTTAATATGCTTTGACTATACTATTTGTCATCGTATTTATATTTGTGCACTTAATGCTTATATTTTGATGTTTTGATGTTGTTTTACCTTCATTAAAAAGCTACAATGTAGCTACTTTCATAAAAAAAAACCCATATTTAAGATCCAGCTATAAACAGGAAATTGACAGGCTGCACACACTACCTCTCCCACTAAACTATAGTGGATGACATTTTCAACTGCTGTAGCCTAATTTCATTTGTAGCTTTGTCCTACTTTACCTTGTCTGCTACCTCCAACTCTGCCATCCTCTTCCTCTCAAACTTTTTTTTACCATTATACAGTGGTTAACCCCACAGGCCCCTCACTGTCACTTCCTGTTAGTATAATCTACTGTTTAATTAGATGTTTGTGCCTAGCATTGTGTCCATGTGCAATCCGCC